>REGO01000128.1:76609-106609 GCA_010120015.1 Rhombomys opimus
TGGGTTAAGGTTAGGTTAAGTTTTAGGATTAGCGTTTTGGTGAGGTTTATGTTTAGGGTTAGTGATTCAATAGGGTTAGGGTTAGGGTTAGGGTTAGGGTTGTGGTTAGGGATAGGCCATAGTTAGGGTTAGAGTTAGAGTTATGTTTATATTGAGGGTTAGGATTAGGGTTAAGGTTAGGGTAACGGTTACAGTTACGGTTAGGTTATGGTTAGGGTTATGGTTAGGGTTAGGATTAGGATTAGGATTAGGGTTAGGGTTAGGGTTAGGATGAGGGTTAGGATTAGAGTTAGGGTTAGGGTTAGGGTTAGGGGTAGGGTTATGGTTAGGGTTAGGGTTAGCATGAGTGTTAGGGTTAGTGTTAGGGTTAGGGTTAAAATGAGGGTTAGTTTTAGGGTTAGGGTTAGGGTTTGTTTTGGGGTTAGGTTTAGTGTTAAGTATAGGCCAGAGTTAGAGTTAGGTTCCTGTTAATGTGTAGGATTACACTAGAGTTAAGAATAGGGTAAGTTTTAGGGTTAGCGTCTTGGTAATGGTTATGTTTAGGGTTAGTGTTTCAATAGGGTTAGGGTTAGTGTTAGGGTTCAGGATAGGCCAGAGTCAGCGTTAGGGTCAGGGGTATTGTTAGAATTATCCTAGGGTAGAGTTAGGGTTAGTGTTAGCGTTATGGTTAGCTTTTTGGTGAGGGTTAGGGTTAGAGTTAGGTTAAGGTTAGGGTTAGGTTTAGGGTTAGGATGAGGTTTACTGTTAGGGTTCGGTTAGGTTAGGTTTAGGTTTAGGTTTAAGGTAATGGTTAGGGTTAGGGTTAGGGTTAGGGTTAGGGTTAGGGTTAGGGCTAGGCTTAGGGCTAGGCTTAGGGTTAGTGTTAGGCCAGTGTTAGGGTTAGGGTTAGGGTTAGAGTTTGGGTTTGGGATAGGGTTAGGGTTAGCGTTAGGGTCAGGTTAGGGTTAGCGTTAATTTTAGGGTTAGTTTAGGTTTAGGATGATTGTTAGGGTTAGAGTTAGGGCTAGGGTTAGGGTTGAGATTATGGTTAGGGTTAGGTTTAGGATGAGGGTTAGGGTTAGGGTTAGGGTTAGGGTTAGATTTAGGGTTAGCATAGGATGAGGTATAGGGTAAGGGTTAGGGTTAGGTTAGGGTTAGGTTAGTGTTAGGGTTAGGGTTTAGGGTTCAGGTTAGGGTTAAGTTAGGGTTAGGTTAGGGTTAGGTTAGGGTTAGGTTTAGTGTTAGGGTTAGGGTTAACATTAGGTTTGGTTTAGAATGAGGATTAGGGTTAGTTTAGATTTAGGTTTAGGTTTAGGGTTAGGGTTAGGGTTTGGGTTAGGGTTAGGGTTAGGGTTAGGGGTTGGGTTAGGGTTAGGGTTATGGTTAATTTTAGGGTGAGGTTTAGGGTTAAGGTTAGGGTTAAAATGAGGGTTAGGTTTAGGTTTAGGATGAGCTTTTGGCTTAGGGTTAGGGTTAGGTTAGGGTTAGCGTTAAGGTTAGAGTTAGGGTAGGGTTAGGATGATTGTTAGGGTTAGAGTTAGGGCTGGGGTTAGGGTTAAGATTAGGGTTAGGGTTAGGTTTAGAGTGAGGGTTAGGGTTAGGGTTAGTCTTAGGTTTAGCATAAGGATGAGGTTTAGGGTTAGCATAAGGATGAGGTTTAGGGTTAGGTTTAGGTTAGGGTTAGTTTTAGGTTTAGGTTTAGGTTTAGGTTTAGGTTTAGGGTTAGGGTTAGGGTTAGGGTTAGGTTTAGTTTCAGTGTTTAGCATAGGCCAGAGGTAAGGTTAGGGTCCTGTTTTGGGGTAGGATAACACTTGGGTTTTCGTTAGGTTATGTTTTCGGATTAGCGTTTTGGTGAGGGTTAGGTTTAGGGTTAGTGATTCAATAGGGCTAGGGTTAGGGATAGAGTAAGGGTTAGGGTTAGGGCTAGGGTTAGGGTTAGGGTTAGGGTTCAACATAAGCCAGAGTTAGGGTTAAGATCCGAGTTATGATTAGAATTACGCTAGGGTTAGTTTTAGGGTTAGGGTTAGGGTTAGCGTTTTGGTGAGGGTTAGGGTTAGAGTTAGGGTTAGGGTTAGGTTAGGGTTAGGGTGTGGTTTAGGGTTAGGATGATTTTTAGGGTTATGTTTAAAATGAGGGTTATGGTTCTGGTTTGTGTTTGGGTTAGGGTTAGGGTTAGGGACAGGGTTAGAATGGGGGTTAGGGTTAGGGTTAGGGTTAGGGATAAGATGAGGTTCAGGGTTAGGCTTAGGGTTAGGATGAGGGTTAGGATTAGTTTTGGGTTAGGGATAGGATTAGGTTTAGGGTTAGGGTTAAGGTTAGGTTTAGGTTTCATTAGCATTTGGGTTTGTGTTAAGGTTAAGGTTTGGTTTGTGTTAGGTTTAGGGTTAGGGTTATTGTTAGGTACAGCGTTTGGATGAGCATTAGGGTTAGGGTTAAGGTTAGGGATTGGTTAGGTTTAGGGATAGAGTTAGAGTTTGCTTTAGTGTTAGGGTTATGGTTTGGACTAGGGTGAGGATCAGGGTTAGGGTTAAAGTGAGGTTTGGGGTTAGGTTTAAGGTTAGGGTTAGGGTTAGGGTTAGGGTTAGGCCAGATTTGCGTTAGTATTAGAGTTAGGTTTGTAATGAGGGTTAGGGTTAGAGTTAGGGTTAGGGTTTAAATGATGTTTATGGTTAGTGTTAGGGTTAGGTTAGGGTTAGGGTTATGGTTAGGGTTAGGGTTAGGATGAGGGTTAGGGCTAGGGTTAGGTTTAGGTTAAAAATGAGGGTTTGGGTTAGGGTTAGGATTGGGGTTACGGTTAGAGTTAGGGTTAGGGTTTGGGTTAGGGATAGGATTAGGTTTAGGGTTAGGGTTAGGATGAGGGCTAGGTTTAGTGTAACGGTTAGGTTTAAAACGTGGGTTAGGGTTAGGTTTAGGGTGAGGATGAGGATTAGGGGTAGGGTTAGGGTTAGAATGAGGGTTAGGGTTAGTGTTAGGGTTACGGTTCAGATGAGGGTTAGGGTTAGGTTTAGTTTAGGTTTAGGGTTAGGGTTATGGTTAGGATGATGTTTATGTTTAGGGTTAAAATGGGAGTTAGTTTTAGTGTTAGGGTTAGGGTTAGGGTTAGGGTTAGGGTTAGGGTTAGGGTTAGGGTTAGGTTTAGGGTTAGAGTTACGTTTAGTGTTCAGGATAGGCCAGAGTTAGGGTTAGGGTCCTGTTTATGAGTAGGATTACACTAGGGTTAAAGTTAGGGTAACTATTAGGGTTAGCGTTTGATGAGGGTTAGGTTAAGGTTTAGTGTTTCAATAGGGTTAGGGTTAGAGTTAGGGTAAGAGATAGGGTTAGTGTTAGGGCTAGGTTTATTGTTAGGATTGGGGTGGGGGTTAGGATGAGTGTTAGGGTTAGAGTTAGGGGTAGGGTTAGTGTTAGTGTTATGGTTTCGGTTAGGGTTAGGGTTACGGTTAGTGTGAGGGTGAGGGTTAGGTTTACGTTTAAAATGATTGTTAGCGTTAGGGTTAAGGTTAGGGTTAGGTTTAGGGTTAGGCATAAGCCAGAGTTAGGGTTAGGGTTAGGGTTAGGGTTAGTGTTAGGGTTAGGGTTAGATTAGGGTTAGGGTTATGGTTAGGGTTAGAGTTAGGGTTAGCGTTTTGGTGAGGGTTAGGTTAGAGTAGGTTTAGGTTACTGTTAGGGTTAGGTATATGGTTAGGATGAGGTTTAGGCTTATGGTTAAAATGAGGGTTAGGGTTCAGGTTCAGGTTCAGGGTTCAGGTTAGGGTTAGGTTTAGAAAGAGGTTTAGGGTTAGGTTGAGGTTTAGGGTTAGAGTTAGGGTTAGGTTTAGGGTTAGGGTTAGGATGAGAGTTAGGGCTAGGGTTAGGTTTAGAGTTAGGTTTATGGTTACGGTTAGGGTTATGGTCAAAGTTAAGGTTTGGGTTAGGTTAGGGTTAGGGTTATGATTTCTGTTAGGATTAGGTTTACGGTTAGGCTGAGGGTAAGGGTTAGGTTTAGGGTTAAAATGAGGGTTAGGTTTAGTGTTAAGTTTAGGGTTAGGGTTATGGTTAGGGATAGGCCAGAGTTATTGTTAGGCTTAGAGTTAGGTTTATAATGAGGGTTAGGGTTAGGGTTAAGTTTATGGTTAGGTTAGGTTTAGGATGAGGGTTAGGGTTAGAGTTAGGATTAGTTTAGGTTTAGGGATATGATTTCGGTTAGCGTTAGCATTTACGGTTAGGGTTAGGGTGAGGTTTAGGGTTAGGGTTAAGTTTATGGTTAGGGTTAGTGTTAGGTTTAGGGTTATGGTTAGGTTATGGTTAGGGTTATGGTTAGGGTTAGGATTAGGATTAGGGTTATGGTTAGGATTAGGGTTAGGGTTAGGATTAGGATGATTGTTAGCGTTAGTGTTAGTGTTAGAGTTAAAATGAGGGTTAGTTTTAGGGTTAGGGATAGGCCAGAGTTAGAGTTAGGGTCCAGTTAATGGGTAGGATTACACTAGAGTTAAGGTTAGGTTATGTTTTAGGATTAGCGTTTTGGTGAGTTTTAGGTTTAGGGTTAGTGTTTCAATAGGGTTAGGGTTAGGGTTAGGGTTCAGGATAAACCAGAGTTAGCGTTAGCGTCAGGGTTATGGTTATGGTTAGGGTTAGGGTTAGGATGACTGTTAGGGTTAGTGTTAGGTTTAGGGTTAAAATGAGGGTTAGTTTTAGGGTTAGGGTTAGGGTTCGTGTTAGGGTTCGGTTTACTGTTAAGGATAGGCCAGAGTTAGAGTTAGGTTCCTGTTAATGGGTAGGATTACACTAGAGTTAAGGATAGGGTAAGATTTAGGGTTAGCCTTTTGGTAATGGTTATGTTTAGGGTTAGTGTTTCAATAGGGTTAGCGATAGGGTTAAAGTTAGGGTTAGGGTTCAGGATAGGCCAGAGTTAGCGTTAGGGTCAGGGTTATGGTTAGAATTATCCTAGGGTTAGTGTTAGGGTTATGGTTAGCGTTTTGATGAGGGTTAGGGTTAGATAGAGTTAGATTAAGGTTAGGGTTAGGTTTAGGGTTAGGATGAAGTTTACTGTTAGGGTTCGGTTAGGTTATGTTTAGGTTTAGGTTTAGGGTAAGGGTTAAAGTTGGGGTTAGGGTTAGGGTTAGGGCTAGGCTTAGGGTTAGCGTTAAATTTAGGGTTAGTTTAGGGTTAGGTTGATTGTTAGGGTTAGAGTTAGGGCTAGGGTTAGGGTTAAGATTAGGGTTAGGGTTAGGTTTAGGATGAGGGTTAGGGTTAGGGTTAGGGTTAGTGTTAGATTTAGGGTTAGCATAGGATGAGGTATAGCGTTAGGGTTAGGGTTAGGTTAGGGTTAGGTTAGGTTTAGGGTTAGGGTTAGGGTTAGGGTTAGGGTTAGGTTAGGGTTAGGTTGGGGTTAGGTTTAGAGTTAGGGTTAGGGTTGACATTAGGGTTGGTTTAAAATGAGGGTTTGTTAGTGTTAGGGTTAGATTTAGTGTTAGGTTAGATTTAGGTTTAGGTTTAGGTTTAGTGTTAGGGTTAGGGTTAGGATTATGGTTAGGGTCATCGTTAGGCCAGTGTTAGGATTAAGGTTAGGGTTAGGGTTTGGGATAGGATTAGGCCAGAGTTAGGGTTATGGTTAAGGTTAGGGTTAGGGGTTGGGTTAGGGTTAGGGTTATGGTTAAGTTTAGGGTGAGGGTTAGGGTTAAGGTTAGGGTTAGGGTTAGGTTAGGGTTAGCATTAAGGTTAGAGTTAGGTTAGGGTTAGGATGATTGTTAGGGTTAGAGTTAGGGCTGGGGTTAGGGTTAAGATTAGGGTTAGGGTTAGGTTTAGGGTGAGGGTTAGGGTTAGGGTTATGGTTAGCATAAGGATGAGGTTTAGGTTTAGCATAAGGATAAGGGTTAGGGTTAGGGTTAGGGTTAGGTTTAGGGTTAGGGTTAGGGTTAGGTTTAGGTTTAGGTTTAGGTTTAGGGATAGAGTTAGTGTTAAAATGAGGGTTAGGATTATGGTTAGGTTTATGGTTAGGTTTAGGTTCAGTGTTCAGGATAGGCCAGAGGTAAGGTTAGGGTCCTGTTTTGGGGTAGGATTACACTTGGGTTTTGGTTAGGTTATGTTTTCAGGTTAGCATTTTGGTGAGGTTTAGGTTTAGGGTTAGTAATTCAATAGTGTTAGGGTTAGGGATAGAGTAAGGGTTAGGGTTAGGGCTAGGGCTAGGGTTAGGGTTCAACATAAGCAAGAGTTAGGATTAGGGTCCGAGTTATACTTAGAATTACGCTAGGGTTAGTGTTAGGCTTAGG
The DNA here is from genome assembly GCA_010120015.1 of Rhombomys opimus. NCBI lineage: Eukaryota > Metazoa > Chordata > Mammalia > Rodentia > Muridae > Rhombomys > Rhombomys opimus. The sequence goes on from REGO01000128.1 coordinate 82,834, forward strand.
GTTAGTGTTAGCGTTTAGGGTTAGGGTTAGGGTTAGGGCTAGGGCTAGGGTTAGGGTTCAACATAAGCAAGAGTTAGGATTAGGGTCCGAGTTATACTTAGAATTACGCTAGGGTTAGTGTTAGGCTTAGGGTTAGTGTTAGCGTTTTGGTGAGGGTTAGGGTTAGAGTTAGGGTTAGGGTTAGGTTAGGGTTAGGGTGTGGTTTAGGGTTAGGATGATTTTTAGGGTTATGGTTAAAATGAGGGTTAGGGTTCGGGTTTGGGTTTGGGTTAGGGTTTGGGTTATGGTTAGGGTTAGGGATAGGGTTAGAAGGAGGGTTAGGTTTAGGGTTTCGATGAGGGTTAGGGTTAGTTTTGGGTTAGGGATAGGGTTAGGTTTAGGGTTAGGGTTAAGGTTAGGGTTAGGTTTAGGTTAGCATTTGGGTTAGCGTTAAGGTTAGGGTTTGGTTAGCATTAGGTTTAGGGTTAGGTTTAGGGTTATTGTTAGGTATAGCGTTTGGATGAGGGTTAGGGTTAGGGTTAAGGTTAGGGATAGGTTAGGGTTAGGGATAGGGTTAGAGTTTGCTTTAGGGTTAGGGTTATGTTTTGGATTAGGGTGAGGATAAGGTTTAGGGTTAAAATGAGGTTTGGGGTTAAGGTTAAGGTTAGGGTTAGGGTTAGGGTTTGGGTTAGGGTTAGGGATAGGCTAGAGTTTGGGTTAGTATTAGAGTTAGGTTTGTAATGAGGGTTAGGGTTAGAGTTAGGGTTAGGGTTTAAATGAAGTTTACGGTTAGGGTTAGGGTTAGGTTAGGGTTAGGGTTATGGTTAGGGTTAGGGTAAGGTTTAGGGTTAGGTTTAGGATGAGGGTTAGGGTTAGAGTTAGGGTTAGGTTGAGGGTTAGGTTTAGGGTTAGGGTTAGGGTTAGGTTTAGGGTTAGGGTTAGGTTTAGTGTTCAGGATAGGTCAGAGTTAGGGTTAGGGTCCTGTTTATGGGTAGGATTACACTAGGGTTAAGGTTAGTTTAAGTATTAGGGTTAGCATTTTGGGGAGGATTAGTTTTAGGGTTAGTGTTTTAATTAGGTTAGGGTTAGAGTTAGAGATAAGGTTAAGGCTAGGGTTAGTGTTAGGGTTAGAGTTAGGGTTAGGGTTCAAGATAGGCCAGAGTTAGGGTTAGGGTCCGGGTAATGAATTACTCTAGGGTTAGTGTTAGGGTTACAGTGAGGTTTAGGGTTAGGGTTAGGGTTAGAATGAGGGTTAGGGTTAGGGTTAGGTTTAGCGTTTGGATGGGGGTTAGGGTTAGGGTTAGGATGAAGGTTAAGTTTAGGGTTAAGGTTAGGGTTAGGTATAGGGTTAGGATGAGGTTTAGGTTATGGTTAAAATGAGGGTTTGGTTTCAGGTTCGGGTTCAGGTTAGTGATAGGGTTAGGTTTAGGGATAGGGTTAGGGTTAGAAAGAAGGTTAGGGTTAAGGTGAGGATGAGGGTTAGGGTTAGATTTAGGATTATGGTTGGTTTTATCGTTAGGCCAATGTTAGGGTTAGGGTTAGGGTTTGGGATAGGGTTAGGCCAGAGTTAGGGTTAGGGTTAGGGTTTGGGTTAGGGTTAGGATTATGGCTAGGGTTAGGATGATTTTAGGGTTAAGGTTAGGGTTAAAATGAGGGTTAGGGTTAGGTGTAGGATGACGTTTAGGCTTAGGGTTAGGGTTAGGTTTAGGTTAGGGTTTGCTTTAAGGTTAGATTTAGGTTACGGTTAGGATGATTGTTAGGGTTACAGTTAGGGCTAGGGTTTTGGTTAAGATTAGGGTTAGGGTTAGTTTTAGGATGAGGGTTAGGGTTTGGGTTAGGTTTAGGGTTAGCATAAGGATGAGGTTTAGGGTTAGGGTTAGGTTTAGGGTTAGGGTTAGGTTAGGGTTAGGTTAGGGTTAGGGTTAGAGTTAGGGTTATGTTTAGAATGAGGGTTAGGTTTAGGGTTAGGGTTAGGGTTAAAATGATGGTTAGGATTAGGGTTCGGGTTATGGTTAGGTTTAGGTTTAGTGTTCAGGATAGGCCAGAGGTAGGGTTAGGGTCCTGTTTTGGGGTAGGATTACACTTGGGTTTAGGTTAGGTTATGTTTTAGGATTAGCGTTTTGGTGAGGGTTACGTTTAGTGTTAGTGATTCAATAGTGTTAGGGTTAGGGATAGAGTAAGGGTTACGGTTAGGGCTAAGGAAAGGGTTAGTGTTAAGGTTAGGTTTAGGTTTAGGGTTCAAGATAAGCCAGAGTTAGGGTTAGGGTCCGAGTTATGGTTAGAATTACGCTAGGGTTAGTGTTAGGTTTAGGATTAGGGTTAGCGTTTTAGTGAGGGTTAGGGTTAGATTTAGGGTTAGTTTAGGGTTATGGTTAGATGTAGGGTTAGGATGAGGTTTATTGTTATGGTTAAAATGAGGATTAAGTTTCGGGTTCGGGTTACGGTTAGGTTTAGGGATATGTTTAGAATGAGTGTTAGGATTAGGGTTAGGATGAGGGTTAGGGCTAGGGTTAGGGTTAAAATGAGGGTTAGGGTTAGGTTTAGGCATAGGATGAGGCTTAGGGTTAGGGTTAGGTTTAGGTTAGCATTTGGATGAGGGTTAGGGTTAGGGTTAAAATGAGGGTTAGGGTTAGGGTTAGGGTTAGAGTTTGGTTAGGGTTAGATTATGTTTAGGATTAGGGTGAGGATTAAGGTTAGGGATAAAATGAGGTTTGGGGTTAGGGTTAAGGTTAGGGGTAGTTTTAGGGTTAGGGTTAGGGATAGGCCAGAGTTAGGGTTAGTGTTAGAGTTAGGTTTATAATGAGGGTTAGGGTTAGGGTTAGGTTTAGTGTTAGGTTGAGGGTTAGGTTTAGGTTTACGGTTAGGGTTAGGGTTACGGTTGGGTATAGGGTTAGTGTTAGGTTTAGTGTTTAGGATAGGCCAGAGTTAGGGTTAGGGTCCTGTTTATGGGTCGGTTTACACTAGGGTTAAGGTTAGGTTAAGTTTTAGTGTTAGCGTTTTGGTGAGGATTAGGTTTAGGGTTAGTGTTTCAATTAGGTTAGGGTTAGGGTTAGAGTTAGGGTTAGGGCTAGGGTTAGGGTTAGAGTTAGAGTTTGGGTTAGGGTTCAGGATAGGCCGAAGTTAGGGTTAGGGTCAGGGTTATGGTGAGAATTATGTTAGGGTTAGTGTTAGGGTTAGAGTAGGGTTAGGGTTAGCGTTTTGGTTAGGATTAGGGTTAGAGTTAGGGTTAGGGTTAGGTTAAAGTTAGGGTTAGGGTTAGGGTTAGGATGAGGTTTAGGTTTAGGTTTAGGTTTAGGTTTAGGTTTAGGGTTAGGGTTAGGGTTAGGGTTAGGGTTAGGGATAGGGTTAGACCAAGGTTAGGTTTAGGTTTAGGGTTTGGGTTAGGGTTAGGCCAGAGTTAAAGTTAATGTTAGGGTTAGGGTTTGGGTTAGGGTTAGGGTTAGGGTTAGGGTGAGGGTGAGGATTATTGTTAGGGTTAAAATGAGGGTTAGGGTTATGGTTAGGGTAGGGTTAGGGTTAGGTTTAGGGTTAGGGTTAGGTTTAGGGTTAGCATTGGGGTTCGGTTAGGCTTACGGTTAGCGTTAAGGTTAGGGTTAGGTTAGGGTTAGGATGAGGGTTAGGGTTAGAGTTAGGGCTAGGGTTAGGGTTAGGATTGGGTTAGGGTTAGTTTTAGAATGAGGGTTATTGTTAGGGTAAGGGTTCGAATTAGAGTTAGGTTAAGGTTGTGGTTTAGGGTTGGGTTAGGGCTAGGTTAGGGTTAGGTTTAGGATTAGGGTTGGTGTTAGGGTTAGGATGAGGGTTAGGGTTACGGTAAGGGTTAGGGTTAAAATGAGGGTTAGGGTTAGGTTTAGGGTTAGGATGAGTGTTAGTGGTAGGGTTAGGGTTAGAATGAGGGTTAGGGTTAGGGTTAGGTTTAGCGTTTGGATGAGGTTTAGGTTTAGGGTTAGGATGAAGGTTAAGGTTAGGGTTAAGGTTAGGGTTAGATATAGGGTTAGGATGAGGTTTAGGTTATGGTTGTAATGAGGGTTCGTTTTTGGGTTCGTGTTCGGGTTATTGATAGGGTTAAGTTTAGGGATAGAGTTAGGGTTAGAAAGAAGTTTAGGGTTAGGGTGAGAGTGAGTGTTAGGGTTAGAGTTAGGATTAGGGTTAGGTTTAGGATTTTGGTTATGATTAGGGTTAGGATGAGGGTTAGGTCTAGGGTTAGGGTTAGGGTTAAAATGAGGGTTTGGGTTAGGGTTAGGATGTGGGTTACGGTTAGAATTAGGGTTATGGTTTGGGTTAGGGATAGGAGTATGTTTAGGGTTAGGGTTAGGATGAGTGTTAGGGTTAGTGTTAGGGTTAGGGATAAAATGAGGGTTAGTTTTAGGGTTAGGTTTTGGGTTTGGGTTAGGGTTACGTTTAGGTTAGGGTTACAGTTAGCGTTAAGGTTAATGTTAGGTTAGTGTTAGGATGAGGGTTAGGGTTAGAGTTAGAGTTAGGGTTAGGGTTAGGATTAGGGTTAAAATTAGGGTTACATGTTAGGGTTAGGTTTTGGGATAGGACGAGGGTTAGGGTTAGGTTTAGGTTTAGGATGAGCTTTAGGGTTAGGTTTTTGGGATAGTGTTAGGGTTAGGTTTACAGTTAGGATTACTGTTAGGGTTAGGGTTAGGATTAGGGATAGGCCAGGGTTAGGGTTAGGCTTAGAGTTAGGTTTAGGGTTAGGATGAAGTTTAGGTTTAGTGTTAAAATGAGGGTTAGGGTTACTTTTAGGGTTAGGGTTCTGACGAGGGTTAGGTTTAGGGTTAAGTTAGGGTTAAAATTAGGGTTAGAGTCAGGGTTAGGGTTAGAATGAGGGTTAGGGTTTAGGTTTATAGTTAGGGTTAGGTTAGGGTTAAAGTTAGGGTTAGGATTAGGGTTAGGATTAGATCAGAGTTAGGGTTAGAGTGAGGGTTAGGGGTAGGGTTGAGGTTTGGGTCAGGGTTATAGTTAGGGTAATGGTTAGTGTTAGAGTTAGGATTAGGTTTAGGGTTGTGGTTAAGGTTATAGTTAGGTTTAGGTGGGAGTAAGGTTTAGGGTTAGGCTTAGGGTTAGTGTTAGGTTTTGGGTCAATTTACGGTTAGGTTTAGGGTTAGGGTTAGAGTCAGGGTTAGGGTTAGAATGAGGGTTAGGGTTAGGTTTAGGGTTAGGGTTAGGTCAGGGTTAAAGTTAGGGTTAGGATTAGGATTAGGATTAGATGAGAGTTAGGTTTAGAATTAGGGTTAAGGGTAGGGTTGAGGTTTGGGTCAGGGTTATGGTTAGGGTTATGGTTAGTGTTAGGGTTAGGGTTAGGTTTAGGGTTGGGGTTAAGGTTATAGTTAGGTCTAGGTGGGAGTTAGGTTTAGGGTTAGGCTTAGCGTGAGGTTTAGGTTTTGGTCAATTTTGGGTCAATTTTTAGGGTTAGGGTTAGGGTTCGGGTTAGGGTTAGTTTAGGGTTAAGGTTAGGATTAGGGTTAGGGTTAAGATTAGGGTTAGGGTTAGGTTAGGGTTAGGTTTAGCTTTAATTTTAGGGTTAGGTTAGGGTCAGGGTTAGGGTTAATGTTAGGGTTAGGGTTAGGTTTAGCATTTGGATGAGGGTTAAGGTTAGGCCAGAGGTATATTTAGGGTTAGGGTTAGGGTTTAGGCTAGGGTTAGGGTTACATTTATGGTTAGTTTGAGGGTTAGGGTTAAAATGAGGATTAGGGTTTGGCTTAAGCTTAGGGTTATATTTAGGTTTAGGGTTAGGGTTAAGGTTAGGATTAGGGATAGGGTTAGGTTTTGGGTTTGGATTAGGGTTGGGTTAGTGTTAGGGTTATGTTTAGGGTTAGGGTTAGTGTTTGCTTTAGGGTTAGGCCAGAGTTAGGGTTAGAAGGTTGGGGTTAGGCTTAGAGTTTAGGGTTAGGGTCAGGGTTAGGGTTAGGTTTACGGTTAGCATTAGGTTTAGCGTTTGAATGAGGGTTAGGTTAGGATTAGGTTTACGGTTAGTGTAAGGGTTAGGTTTTGGGATAGGCCAGGGTTAGGGTAACGATTAGGTTTAGGGTTAGGGTTTGGATTAGGGTAGGATGAGGTTTAGGTTTAGGTTTAAAATGAGGGTTATTGTTAGTTTTAGATTTAGGGTTCAGATGAGGGTTTGGGTTAGTTTAGAGTCAGGGTTAGGGTTAGGATGAGCTTTACGGTTAGGGTTTAAATGAGGGTTAGATTTCAGGACAGTGTTAGCGATAAAGTTAGGGTTATTTTTAGGGTTACGGTTAGAATGATGGTTATGGTTAAGGTTAGGTTTAGGATTTCGGTTAGGGTTATGGTTAGTGATTGCATAGGGTTAGGGTTAGGTTAGAGTTAGGGTTAGGTTTAGGGTTAGGATGAGGTTTAGGGTTAGGGTTAAAATGAGGGTTAGGGTTCCAGTTCGGGTAAGGGTTAGGGTTAGATTTGGGTTAGGGTAAGGGTTAAAATGAGGGTTAGGGTTAGGGTTAGGATGAGGGTTAGGGTTAGTGTTAGGGTTACGGTTTGGATGAGGGATAGGGTTAGGTTAGGGTTAGGGGTATGGTTAGGGTTAGTGTTAGGTTTAGGTTTAGGATGAAGTTTAGGCTTAGGGTTAAAATGAGGGTTAGGATTAGGGTTAGAAGGAAGGTTAGGGTTACTATTAGGGTTAGGGTTCTGATGAGGGTTAGGTTTAGGGTTAGAGTTACGTTTAGTGTTTAGGATAGGCCAGAGTTAGGGTTAGTGTCCTGTTTATGAGTAGGATTACACTAGGGTTAAAGTTAGGGTAACCATTAGGGTTAGCATTTGATGAGGGTTAGGTTAAAGGTTAGTGTTTCAATAGGGTTAGGGTTAGAGTTAGGGTTAGGGCTCAGTTTATTGTTAGGATTAGGGTTGGGGTTAGGATGAGGGGTTAGGGGTAGAGTTAGGGGTAGGGTTAGTGTTAGTGTTATGATTTCGGTTAGGGTTAGGGTTACGGTTAGGGTGAGGGTGAGGGTTAGGGTTAGGTTTAAAATGATTGTTAGCGTTAGGGTTAAGGTTAGGGTTAGGGTTAGGGTTAGGGTTAGGGTTAGGGATAGGCCAGAGTTAGGGTCAGGGTTAGGGTTAGGATGAGGTTTAGGGTTAGGGTTAAAATGAGGGTTAGGGTTCCAGTTCGGGTTAGGGTTAGGGTTAGGGTTGGGTTAGGTAAGGGTTAGAATGAGGGTTAGGGTTAGGGTTAGGATGAGGGTTAGGGTTAGTATTAGGGTTACGTTTTGGATGAGGGATAGGGTTAGGTTAGGGTTAGTGTTAGGTTTAGGTTTAGGATGAAGTTTAGGCTTAGGGTTAAAATGAGGGTTAGGATTAGGGTTAGAAGGAAGGTTAGGGTTATTAGGGTTAGGGTTCTGATGAGGGTTAGGTTTAGGGTTAAGTTAGGGTTAGGGTTAGATTTAGGGTTAAAGTTAGGGTTAGAGTCAGGGTTAGGGTTAGAATGAGGGTTAGGGTTAGGTTTAGGGTTAGGGTTAGGTTAGGGTTAAAGTTAGGGTTAGGATTAGGGTTAGGATTAGATCAGAGTTAGGGTTAGAGTGAGGGTTAGGGGTAGGGTTGAGGTTTGGGTCAGGGTTATGGTTAGGGTAATGGTTAGTGTTAGGGTTAGGATTAGGTTTAGGGTTGTGGTTAAGGTTACAGTTAGGTTTAAACGGGAGTTAGGTTTAGGGTTAGGCTTAGGGTTAGTGTTAGGTTTTGGGTCAATTTACGGTTAGGTTTAGGTTTAGGTTTAGGGTTAGGGTTAGTTTTACGGTTAGGGTTAGACTTAGGGTTAGGTTAAGTTTAGGGTTAGGTTTAAGGTTAGGGTTAGGGTTAGGATTAGGGTTAGGGTTAGGGTTAAGTTAGGTTTAGGTTTAGGGTTAGGGTTAGTTTTACGGTTAGGGTTAGGCTTAGGGTTAGGTTAAGTTTAGTGTTAGGGTTAGGGTTAGGTTTAAGGTTAGGGTTAGGGTTAGGATTAGGGTTAGGGTTAGGATTAGGGATAGTCCAGGGTTAGGGTTAGGGTTAATATTAGTGTTAGGTTTAGGGTTAGGATGAAGTTTTTTTTTAGGGTTAAAATGAGGGTTAGGGTTAGGGTTAGAATGAGGGTTAGGGTTACTGTCAGGGTTAGGGTTCTGATGAGGGTTAGGTTTGCGGTTGGGGATAAGGTTATAGTTAGGTTGAGGCGGGAGTTAGCTTTAGGGTTATGCTTAGGGTTAGGGTTAGGTTTTGGATCAATTTACGGTTAGGGATAGGGTTAGGGTTAGTGTTACAGTTAGCGTTAGGGTTAGGTTTAGGGTTAAGTTAGGGTTAGGGTTAGCGTTAAGGGTAGGGTTAGGTTAGGGTTAGGTTTAGCGTTAATGCTAGGGTTAGGGTTAGTTTTAGGGTTAGGATTAGGGTTAGGGTTAGGGTTAGGGTTAGGGTTAAGGTTAGGGTTAGGTTAGGGTTAGGGTTAGGGTTAGGTTTAGCATTTGGATGAGGGTTAACTTTAGGCCAGTGGTACGGTTAGGGTTAGGGTTAGGGTTTGGGTTAGGGTTAGGTTTACAGTTAGGTTTAGTTTGAGGGTTATGGTTAGGGTTAGGGTTAGGTTAAAATGAAGGTTATTGTTAGTGTTAGGGTTAGGGTTAGGGTTAGAGTTAGGATTAGGGATATGGTTATGTTTCTGGTTTGGGTTAGGGTTGGGTTAATGTTAGGGTTAGATTTAGGGTTAGGGTTAGGGTTTGTTTCAGGGTTAGTTCAGAGTTAAGTTTAACATTAGAGTTAGGTTTATAATGAGGGTTAGGGTTAGCGTTAGGGTTAGCTTTAGGATGACTTTAATGGTTAGTGTTAGGGTTAGGATTAGGTTTAGGTTAGGGTTAAGGTTAGCGTCAAGGTTAGGGTTAGGTTAAGGTTAGGGTTAGTGTTAGGGTTAGGGTTAGGTTTAGGCCAGAGTTAGGGTTAGAAGGTTGGGATTAGGTTTAGGGTTTAGGGTTAGGGTCAGAGTTAGGGTTAGCCTTAGGTTTAGTGTTTGGTTTAGGGTTAGGTTAGGATAGGTTTAGGGTTAGGGTAAGGGTTAGGTTTTGGGATAGGCCAGGCTTAGGGTTAGGGTTTGGGTTAGTGTTAGTGTTAGGATTAGGGTTAGGATGAGGTTTAGGTTTAGGTTTAGGTTTAGGTTTAGGTTTAGGTTTAGGTTTAGGTTTAAAATGAGGGTTAGGGTTAGTGTTATGTTTAGGGTTCTGATGAGGGTTTGGGTTTGTTTAGGTTCAGGGCTAGGGTTAGGGTTAAAATGAGGTTTATGTTTCGGGTTAAAGTGAGGGTTCAGTTTCTGGACAAGGTTAGGGATTGGATAGGGTTAGGGTTAGGTTTACGGTTAGGGTTAGGGTTCAGGATAGGCCAGAGTTAGCATTAGGGTCCAGGTGAGACAAGAGTTATCGTTAGGGTTAGGGTTTGTGTTTGGGTTAGGGTTACGGTTAGGGTTAGCAGTTTGTTGAGAGTTAGGATTAGAGTTAGGGTTAGGGTTAAGTTTAGTTTAGGTTTAGGGTGAGGTTGAGGGTTAGGGTTAAAATGAGGTTAGGTTTATGTTTAGGTTTAGGGTTAGGTTTAGGGATAGATTTAGGTTTAGGGTTTGGGTGAGGGTTAGGGTTAGGGTTAGGGTTACGATTAGGGTTAGGATTAGGGTTAGAGTTAGATTTATGGCTAGAATGAGGGTTAGGGATAGGGTTAGGATGAGGGCTAGGTTTAGAGTTAGAGTTAGGGTTAGGGTTAGGGTAGAGTTAGGTTTACTGTTAGGGTTAGCGTTAGGGTTAGGGTTATCGTTTTGATGAAGGTTAGGTTTAGGTTTAGGGTTAGGGGTAGAGTTAGGGTTAGAATGAGAGTTAGGTTTAGGCTTAGGGCTAGTGTTAGGGTTAGGATGAGGGTTAGGTTTAGGGTTAGCTTTAGGGTTTGGTTAGGGTTAGGTCAGGGTTAGGGTTAGGGTTAGAGTTAGGTTAGGGTTAGGGTTTGGGTTAGCGTTAAGGTTAGGGTTAGGTAACAGTTAGGGTTAGGTTTAGGTTTAGCGTTTGGATGAGGGTTAGGGTTAGGGTTAGGATTAGGGTTTGCGTTAGGGTTAGTGTTATGGTTAGGGTTAGGGTGAGGGTTAGGGTTACGGGTAAAATGAGTGTTAGGGTTAGGGTTAAATTTATGGTTAGGGTTATGGTTAGGGATAGGGTTAGGATGAGGTTTAGGTTTAGCGTTATGGTTAGGGTTAGGTTAGTGTTAGGTTTAGGGTTATGGTTATGGTTAGGGTTAGTGTTTGGGTTAGGGTTAGGTCAGAGTTAGGGTTAGGGTTAGGGTTCAGGTTAGCATTTGGGTTAGGGTTACGATTATGGTTAGGGTTGGGTGAGAGTTAAGGTTAGGGTTAAAATGAGGGTTAGCGTTAGGGTTAAGGTTATGGTAAGGGATAGGCCAGAGTTACGGTTAGCGTTAGAGTTAGGTTTACAATGAGGGTCAGTGTTAGGGTTAGGGTTAGGTTTAGGTTTACGGTTAGGGTTAGGTTTAGGATTATGGTTAGGGCTAGGGTTACTGTTATGGTTAGGGCTAGGTTTAGGCTTTGAATTCAGCTTAGGGCTAGGTTTAGGATTAGGGTTAGGGTTAGGGTTAGCATTAGGGTTAGGGTTAAGGTAAGAGGTCTGCCTAGGGTTAGACTTAGGTTTAGGGTTAGGTTTAGGGTTAGGGTTATGTCTATAACTAGAGTTAGGTTTAGGGCTAGGGGGAGGGCTAGAGTCTGGGTTAGGCCTAGGGTTAAGGTTAGGGTTAGGTTTAGGTTTAGAACTAGGGTTAGGGTTAGGTTTAGGGCTACGGTTATGGTTTGGGCTAGGGTTAGAGTTAGGGCTAGGGCTAGGGCTAGGGCTTGGGCTAGGCCTATGTCTAGGTTTAGGGCTAAGTCTAGGGTTAGATTTAAGGCTAGGTCTAGGGTTAGGGTTAGCGTTAGGTCTACTGCTAGGGCTAGGGCTAGCGTTAGGGTTAGGGTTATGGTTAAGGTCAGGGTTAGGGTTAGGTTGAGGGTAAGGGTTAGGGTTAGGGTTAGGAATAGGGTTACGGTTAGGGCTTGGGCGAGAATTAGGGCTAGGCTCAGGGTTATGTCTAGGCTTAGGGCTAGCCTCAGGGTTAGGGTTAGGGCTAATGTTAGGGTTAGGTCTAGGTTTAGGGCTAGGGTTAGGGTTGGGATTAGTGTTAGGTCTAAGGCTAAGGTTAGGGTAGGGCTAGGTTTAGGGCTAGGGTTAGGCTTAGGTTTTGGGTTAGGGTTAGGGTTGGGGTTAAGGCTAATGTTAGGGTTAGGGTTAGTGTTAGGTTTAGGTTTAGGGTTAGTGTTAGTGGTAGGGCTTAGGTTAGGTTCAGCGCTAGGGTTATGTTTAAGGCTAGGGTTCGGGTTAGGGCTAGTGCTGTGGTTAGGGTTAGGGTTAGGGTTGGGGTTAGGTCTAGGGCTAAGGTTAGATTTAGCGTAGTGTTAGGTCTAAGGCTAGGGTTAGCCTTAGGTCTAGGGCTAGATTTAGGGTTATGTCTAGTGTTAGGGTTAGGGTTAGGTTTAGGTTTAGGGTTAGGGTTAGGGTTAGGGTTAGGGTTAGGGTTAGGTCTAAGGCTAGGGTTAGGGTTAGGGCTAGGGGTAGAAATAGGGTTAGGGCTAGGGTTTGGCTAGGATTAGGGTTTGACCTAGGTTTAGGGTTAAGGTAAGGTTTTGGGCTAGTGTTAGTGTTATGGTTAGGGTTAAGTTTAGGCGTTAGGGTTAAGGCTAGGGTCAGGGTTAGGGTTAGGGTTAGGGTTGGGTTTTGGGCTAGGGCTATGGTTAGGTTTAGAGTTAGGGTTAGGGTCAGGTTTAGTTTTAGGTTTAGGTTAGGGTAAGGGTTAGGGCTAGGGTTAGGGTTAGGGCTAGGTTTAAGGCTAGGATTAGGGTTAGGCCTAGTGTTAGGGTTAAGGTAAGGTGTTAGGCTAGGGTTAGGGTTAGGCTTAGAGCTAGGTTTAGGGTTAGGTTTAGGGTTGGGTTTTGGGCTAGGGCTAGTGTTAGGTGTATTGTTAGGGTTAGGGTAAGGGCTAGGGTTAGGTTTAGGGTAAGGGCTAGGGTTAGGGCTAGGTTTAGGGTTAGGGTTATGGCAAGGGTTAGCGTTAGGGCTAGGGCTAGGGTTAGTGTTGGGTTAGGTTTAGGATTAGGTTTAGGGCTAGGGTAGGGTTAGGGTTAAGTATAGGGCTAGGATTAGGTTTAGGGTTAGGGTTAGGGCTAGGGTCAGGGCTAGGACTAGGGTTAGGGTTAGGGTTAGAATTAGGATTAAGATTAGGGTTAGGTTTAGAGTTAGTTAGGGTCAGGGCTAGTACTTGGGTTAGGGCTAAGGTTAGGGTTAGGGCTAGGGTTAGGGTTAGGACTAGGGTTAGGGTTAGGCCTAGGTTTAGGTTTAGAATTCAGGTTAGGGCTAGGTTTAAGATTAGGGATAAGTTTAGATTTAGGGCTAGGGCTAGGGTTAGGTTTAGGTTTAGGTTTAGAGCTATGGTTAGGGTTAGGGTAAGGGCTAGGGTTAGGGTTAGGGGTAGGTTTAGGTCTAAGGCTAGGGTAGGGTTAGGGCTACGTTTAGGGTTAGGTCTAGGGTTAGGTCTAAATCTAGGATTAGGGTTCTGGCTAGGTTTTGGTTTAGGGCTCGGACTAGGGCTAGGTTTACGATTAGGTCTAGGGTTAGGTCTAAGGCTAGGGTTAGGTTTAGAGTTAGGATTATCCTTAAGGTTAGGGTTATGGTTAAGGTAAGCGGTCGGGCTAAGCTTAGGGTTAGGTTTAGGGCTAGGGCTAGGATTAGACTTAGAGGTAGGGTTAGGTCTAAGGCTAGTGTTAGGGTGAGGACTAGGGCTAGGGCTAGGGCTCCTGTCATGGTTAGGGCCAGGGTTCTGGTTAGGTTTAGGGTTAGGTTTAGGGCTAGTGTTAGGGTTAGGTCTAGGGCTAGGTTTAGGGTTAGGGATAGGGTTAGGGTTAGGGCTGGGGTTAGGGTTAGGGATAAGGTTCGGGTTAGGGATATGCCTAGGGTTAGCGTCAGCGTTATTTCTTGGGTAAGGCTAGGGTTAGGGTTAGCTCTAGGTTTAGGGCTAGGGTTAGGGTTAGGTTTAGGGTTAGGGCTCAGTCTAGGGTTAGGGTTAGTATAAAGGCTAGGGTTAGGGTTAGGGTTAGTGCTAGGTCTAGGGTTAGGATTAGGGTTAGAGTTAGGGCTAGGGCTAGGGCTAGGGGTAGGGCTAGTTTTAGGGTTAGGGCTAAGGCTAGGGTTAGGGTTAGTATTAGGGTTAGGGGTAGGGTTAGGTTTAGGGGTAGGGTTAGGGCTATGATTAGGGTTAGGCCTAGGTTTAGGTTTAAGGTAAGGGGTTGGGCTAGGGTTAGGGTTAGGGTTAGGGCTATGGTTAGGGTTAGGGCTAGGTTGTGGGTTAAGTCTAGTGTTAGGGTTAGAGCTAGGGCTAGGTTTAGTGATAGGGATAGGTTTAGGGTTAGGGTTAGGGCTAGGGTTAGGGTTAGGTTTAGTGTTAGGGTTAGGGTTAGGGCTAGGGCTAGGATTAGGGTTAGGGCAAGGGTTAGGTCTAAGGCTAAGGTTAGGGTTAGGGCTAGGGTTAGGGTTAGGGCTTGGGCTAGGGTTAGGGTTAAGTTTAGGTTTAGGGTTAGGGTTAGGGCTAGGGTTAGGGCTCGGTTTAGGTTTAGGTTTAGGTTTAGGGCTAGGGTTAGGGCTAGGGCTAAGCTTAGGGTTAGGGCTATGGTTAGGTCTAAGACTAGGGTTCGGGTTAGGGCTAGGGCTAGGGTTAGGGTTAGGTCTAGTGTGAGGGTTAGGAATATGGTTATGTTTAGGGTTAGGGTTAGGGCTAGGGTGTGGGTTGGGTTTAGTTTTAGGTTTAGGATTAGGGTTAAGGCTACACTAGGGTTAAGGTTAGGGCTAGGTTGTGGGCTAAGGCTAGGGTTAGGGTTTGGTCTAGGGCTAGGGTTAAGGTTATGGTTAGGGTTAGGGTTAGGGCTAGAGAAAGGGTTAGGGTTAAGGTAAGTTGTCGGGTTAGTGTTAGGGTTAGGGCTAGGGTTCGCGGTAGGTTTAGGGTTAGGTTTAGGCCTAGGTTTAGGGTTAGATCTAGGGCTAGAGTTAGGTTTAGTTCTAGTGTTAGGGTTAGGGCTAGGATTAGGGTTAGTGTTAGGGTTAGGGTTAGGGATACGGATAGGGTTAGGGCTAAGGCTAAGGTTAGTGTTAGGGCCAGGATAGGGCTAAGGCTAAGGTTAGGGTTAGGGCTAGGGTTAGGGTTAGGTTTAGGGTTAGGGTTAAGGCTAGGTTTAGGGTTAGGGCTAGGACTAAGGTTAGGGTTAGGGCTAGGGTTAGGGTTAGGTTTAGTGTTAGGGTTAGGGCTAGGTTTAGGGTTAGGGCTAGGACTAAGGTTAGGGTTAGGGCTAGGCTTAGGGTTAGGGCTAGGGTTAGGGTTAGGGTTAGGGTCAATGTTAGGGTTAGGGCTAGTGTTAGGGTTAGATTTAGGGCTAGGGTAAGGCTAGGGGTAGGGTGAGGGCTAGGTCCAGAGTTAGGGTTAGTGTTAGGTCTAGGGCTAGGGCTAGGGCTAGGGCTAGGGTTAGTGTTAGGACTATGGTAAGGCAAGGGTTAGGGCTAAGGCTAAGATTAGAATTAGGTTTGTGTTAGGGTAGGTTTAGGATTAGGTTTATGGTTAGGGTTAGGGCGAGGGTTAGGGTTAGGTTTAGTGCTAGGGTTTGGTTTAAGGCTAGAGTTAGGGTAAGGTTTAGGATTAGGGTTAAGGCTAGGGTTAGTGTTAGGGCTAAGGCTAGGGTTAGGGTTAGTGTTAGGTCTCGGGCTATGTCTAAGATAGGGTTAGGTTTAGGTTTAGGGTTAGGATTAGGGTTAGGGTTTGGGCTAGTGTTAGGGCTAAGGCTAGGGTTAGGGTTAGGTTTAGGGTTAGGGCTAAAGTTATGGTTAGGGATAGGGTTAGGGTTAGGGTTAGGGCTAGGGCTAAGGTTACCGTTAGGGCTAGGGTTAGGTCTAAGGCTAGGGTTAAAGTTAGGGCTAGGGCTAGGCTTAGTGTTAGGGTTGGGGCTAGGGCTAGGGTTAGGGCTGGGGCTAATGTTAAGTTTAGGGCTAGGGTTAGGTCTAAGGCGAGGCTTACGTATAGGGCTAGGGCTAGGGTTAGGGTTAGGGCTAAAGTTAGGTCTAAGGCTAGGGTCAGGATTAAGGCTAGGATTAGTGTTTGGCCTAGTGTTTGGGCAAAGGTAAGGGGTTGGGCTAGGGTTAGGTTTAAGGTTAGAACTAGTGCTAGGGTTAGGGTTAGGGTTAGGGCTAGGGTTAGGGCTGGGGCTAATGTTAAGTTTAGGGCTAGAGTTAGGTCTAAGGCAAGGCTTACGTATAGGGCTAGGGCTAGGGTTAGGATTAGTGCTAGGGCTAGGGTTGAGGTTAGGTCTATGGTGTGGGCTAAGCTTGGGAGAGTGTTAGGGCTAGAGCTAGTGTTACGGTTAGGGTTGGGCTAGGGTTACATTTAGGACTAGGGTTAGGTCTAGGGCTAGGGTTGGGGCTAGGGCTAGGGTTAGGGTTAAGGCTAGGGTAAGCGTTAGGGTTAAGGGAAGGGGTCGGGCTAGGGTTAGGGTTAGGGTGAGGGTGAGGGTTAGGTTAAGTGTTAAATTTAGGACTAGGGTTAGGGTGAGGTCTAGGTCTAGGGCTAAGGTTAGTCTTAGGGCCACAGTTAGGCCTAAGGCTAAGGTTAGGGTTAGGGCTAGGGTTAGGTTTAGAATAGGGATAGGCATAGCATTAGCATTAGGTCTTGGGCTAGGGCTAGGGTTAGGGTTAGGGTTAGGGCTAGGGTTCGGGCTAGGGCTAAGGTTGGTGTTAGGACCAGGGTTAGGCTGAAGGCTAAGGTTAGGGTTAGGGCTAGGGTTAGGGTTTGGTTTAGTTTTAGGGTTAGGGTTAGGCCTAGGGCTAGGGTTGGCGTTAGGGCTAGGTTAAGTGTTAGGGTTAAGGTAAGGGGTCGGCTAGGGTTAGGGTTAAGTTTAGGGTTATGGTTAAGGTAAGGGTTCAGGCTAGGGTTAGGGTTAGGTTTAGAGCTAGGGTTCGGGTTAGGTTTATTGTTAAGTTTAGGGCTAGGGTAGGCTTAGGGCTAGGGCTAGGGCTAGGGTTAGGGTTAGAGCTAGGGTTAGGGTTAGGGATAGGGATAAGGTTAGAGTTATCATTAGGTCTTGGGCTAGGGCTATGGTTAGGTTTAGGTTTAGGGTTAGGGCTAAGGTTTGGTTTAGGGCTAAGATTACTGTTAGGGCCAGAGTTAGGGCTAAGGCTAAGGTTAGGGTTAGGGCTAGGGTTAGGGCTAACATTTAGGTTAGGGGTAGGCCTAGGCCTAGGTTTAGGGTTAAGGCTAGTGTCCGGGTTAGGATTAGGCTTAGAGTTAGGGTTAGGGTTAGGGCTAGGTCTAGGGCTAGGGGTAGGGCTACGTCTAGGGTTATGGTTAGGGATAATGCTAGCATTAGGGTTAAGGTTATTGTTAGGGTTAGGCCTAAGTCTAGGGTTAGGGTCAGGGCTAGGTCTAGGGTTAGGGTTAGGGTTAGGGTTTGAGCTAGGGTTAGGGCTAAGTCTAGGCTTAAGGTTAGGTCTATGGTGTGGGCTAAGGTTGGGATAGGGTTAGCGCTAGGGCTAGGGTTAGGGTTAGGGCTAGGTTGAGGTCTAAGGCTAGGGTTAGGGTTAGGGCTAGGGCTAGTGTTACAGTTAGGGTTAGTGCTAGGGTTACGTTTAGGACTAGGTTTAGGTTTAGGGCTGGGTTTAGGGTTAGGGCTAGGGCTTGGGTTAGGGTTAAGGCTAGGGTAAGTGTTAGGGTTAAGATAAGGGGTCGGGCTAGGGTTAGGGTTAGGGTTAGGGCTAGGGTTTGGGTTAAGTTAAGGGTTAAATTCAGGGCTAGGGTTAGGGTTAGGTCTAGGTCTAGGGTTAGCATTAGGGCTAATGTTAGGGTTAAGGTTAAGGTTAGGGTTAGGTTTAGGGCTAGGGCTTGGGTTAGGGTTAGGGCTAGGGTAAGTGTTAGCATTAAAGTAAGGGGTCGGGCTAGGTTTAGGATTACCGTTAGGGTTAGGGCTAGTGTTCGGGTTAGGTTTATTGTTAGGTTAATGGCTAGGGTGAGGGTTAGGTCAAGGGCTAGGTTTTAGGGTTAGGGCTAGGGTTAGTGTTAGGGTTAGGGTTACGGCTAAGGTAAGGGTTCAGTGTAGGTTTAAGGTTAGGGTTAGGGCAAGGGTTCGGGTTAGGTTTATTGTTAGGTTTATTGCTTGGTTAGGGTTAGGTCTAGGGCTGGGGTTATTGTTAGGGCTAGTGTTAGAGTTAGGGCTAGGTTTAGGGTTAGTGCTAGGGTTAGGGATAGGCATAGGGTTAGCGTTAGCATTAGGTCTTGGGCTAGGGCTATGGTTAGGGTTAGGTTTAGGGTTAGGGCTAGGGTTTGGTTTAGGGCTAAAATTAGTGTTAGGGCCAGGGTTAGGGCTAAGGCTAAGGTTAGGGTTAGGGCTAGGGTTAGGGTTAGGTTTAGGGTTAGGGTTAGGGCTTGAATAGGGTTAGGGTTAGGGCTAAGGTTAGGTCTAAGGCTAAGGTTAGGGTTAGTTCTAGGGCTAGGGTTAGGTTTAGGGTTAGGGCTAGGGCTAGGGCTAGTGTTAGGTTCAGGGTTCGGGTTACTGTCAGGGTAGGGTTAGGGTTAGGGTTAGGGCTAGGGTTAGGGCTAGGTTAGGGTTAGGGCTAGGGCTAGGGCTAGGGTTAGGGTTAGGGTTAGGTTTAGTGTTAGGGTTATGACTAGGGTTAGGTTTAGGGTAGGGCTAGGGCTAGGTTTAGGGTTAGTTCTAGGGTTAGATCTAAAACTAGGGTTATTGTTAGGGCTAGGTTTAGGTTTAGGGCTAGGGCTAGGGCTAGAGCTAGGTTTTGGGTTAGGGTTAGGGTTAGGTCTACAACTAGGGTTAGGGTTAGGGCTAGCTTTAGGTTTAGGGCTAGGGTTAGGGCTAAGGCTAAGGTTAGGGTTAGGGCTAGGTTTTGGGCTAGGGTTAGGGTTAGGTTTAGGGTTAGGGTAAGGGTTTGGGTTAGGGTTAGGTTTAGGATTAGGGTTAGGTTTAGGTTTAGGGTTAGGGTTAGGTTTAGGGCTAGGGCTAGCGTTAACGTTAAATCTAGGATGTGGGCTAAGGCTAGGGTTACGGTTTGGTCTAGGGCTAGGGTTATGGCTAGGATTAGGTTTAGGCCTAGGGTTAGAGTTAAGGTAAGGTGTTGGGCTCAGGTTAGGGTTAGGGTTAAGGTTAGGGTTAGGGGTAGGGTTATTGTTGGGGTTAGGGCTAGGGCTAGGTTTAGGTTTATTGTTAAGGTTAGGGTCAAGGTTAGGGTTAGGGTTTGGGCTTGGGCTAGGGTTAATTTTAGGGCTAGGGTTAAGTTTAGGGCTAGGGTGTTGTCTAATGCTAGGGTTAGGGTTAGGTGTAGGGCTAGGGTTAGGTTTAGGGGTAGGGCTAATATTAACTTTAGGGCTTGGTTTAGGCCTAAGGCTAGAATTAGGGCTATTGTTAGGCTTAGGACTAGGGTTAGGGTTAATGTTGGGTTTAGCGCTAGGTTTAGGTCTAAGGCTAGGGTTAGGTTTAGGGCTAGGGCTAGGGTTAGGGTTTGGCTATGGGCAAGGTTTAGGTCTAGGGTCAGTGCTAGGAGTAGGGTTAGGCTTATGTTTAGGTTTAGGGTTAGGGCTAGGGCTAGGGCTAGGGCTAGGGTTAGGCCTAGTTTTAGGGTTAGGACTAGGGTTAGGTTTAGGGCTAGGTCCAGGGTTAGGGTTAGGGTTAAGGTGAGGATTAGGATTAGGGCTAGTGTTAGAGTTAGGTTTGGGTCTAGGGAAAGGCTAGGTTTATGGTCAAGGCTAGGGCTAGGGTTAGGGTTAGGGCTAGGTCTAGGGTTAGGGTAGCATTAGGTCTAGGGCTAGGGCTAGGGTTAGGGTTAGGGCTAGGGTTAGGGTTAGTGCTAGGAATAGGGCTAGTGTTAGGGCTCCTGTCAGGGTTAGGGCTAGGTTTCCGGGTAGGTTTAGGGCTAGGGTTAGGGTTAGGTCTAGGGCTAGTTTTAGGGTTAGGTATAGGGTTAGGGTTAGGGATAGGGCTAGGGTTAGGTTTAGGGCTAGTTCTAGGGTAATGGTAGGGCTATTTCTAGGGTTACGGTTAGGGTTAGTGCTAGCATTAGGGCTAGGGTTAGGGTTAGGGTTAGGGCAAAGGCCAAGGTTAGGGTTAGGGCTAGGTTTAGGGCTAGGGTTAGGGTTCGGGCTAGGTCTAGGTTAATAGTAGGGCTAGGTCTAGGGTTACAGTTAGGGTTAGTGCTAGCATTAGGGATAGTTTTAGGGTTAGGGAAGGGCTAGGTTAGGGCTAGTATTAGGATTAGGGTTAGGTTTAGAATTAGGATTAGGGTTAGGTTTAGTGTTAGATTAGGGCTAGGGTTAGATTTAGAACTAGGGTTATGGTTAGGAGTAGGTTTAGAGCTAAGGCTAGATTTAGAGCTAGGGTTAGGGTTAGGGCTAGGTTTAGGATTAGAATTCAGGTTAGGGCTAGGTTTAGGATTAGGGATAGGGTTAGGTTTAGGGCTACGGCTATGTCTAGGGTTAGGTTTAGGGTTAGGGTTATGGTTAGGGCTAGGGTTAGGGTTAGGGCTAGGGTTATGGTTAGGGATAGTGCTAGCATTAGGGCTAGGCTTAGGGTTAGGTTTAGGGCTACGGCTATGTCTAGGGTTAGGTTTAGGGTTAGGGTTATGGTTAGGGCTAGGGTTAGCGTTAGGGCTAGGGTTAGGTTTAGGGTTAGGGTTAGGGCTAGGGTTAGGTTCAGGTTCAGGTTTAGGGTTAGTGTTAGGGCTAGGTTTAGAGTTATGGCTAGGCCTAAGGTTAGGGTTAGGGCTAGGGTTAGGTCTAAGGCTAGGGTCAGGTTTAGGGCTAGGGCTAGGGTTACTGTTAAGGTTAGTGCTAGGGTTAGGGTTAGGGCTAGAATTAGGGCTAGGGTTAAGGTTAGGGATAGTGTTTTGGCTAAGGCTAGGGGTAGGGTTAGAGCTAGGGCTAGGCCTAGGGCTAGGGTTAGGGTTAGGGCTAGAATTAGGGCTAGGGCTAGGGTTAAGGTTAGGGATAGTTTGTTGGCTAAGGCTAGGGGTAGGGTTAGGGCTAGGGCTAGGGCTAGGGCTAGGGTTAGCGTTAGGGCTAGGGTTAGGGTTAGGGTTAGGGCTAGGGTTAGGGTTAGGGCTAGGGTTAGGGTTAGGGCTAGGGCTAGGGTTAAGGTTAGGCCTAGGGTTAAGGTTAGGTCTAAAACTAGGGCTATGACTACGGGTAGGTGTAGGCCTAGAGTTAGGGTTAGGGCTAAGGCTAGGGTTAGGGTTTGCATTAGGTCTATAGCTAGGGCTAGGTCTAGCGTTAGGGTTAGGGTTAGGGTCAATGTTAGGGTTAGGGCTAATGATAGGTTAAGTTTACGGCTAATATAAGGCTAGGGTTAGGTTTAGGGCTAAGCCTAGGGTTAGGGTTAGGGCTAGGTCCAGTGTTAGGGTTAGTGTTAGGTCTAGGGCTAGGGGTAGGGTTAGGTCTAGGGTTATGGTTAGGGATAGTGCTAGCATTACGGCTAGGCTTAGGGTTAGGTTTAGGGCTAAGGCTAGGGTTAGGGTTAAATCAAGTTCTAAGGTTAGGGTTAGCGTTAGGTTTCGGGCTATAGGGCTAGGGCTAAGGTTACCTTTAGGGCTAGGGTTAGGTCTAAGGTTAAGGTAAGGGTTAGGGATGGGGCTAATTTTAAGTTTAGGGCTAGGGTTAGGTCTAAGGCGAGTGTTATGTATAGGACTAGCGCTAGGGTTAGGTTTAGGGCTAAAGTTAGGTCTAAGTCTTGGGTCAGGGTTAGGGCTAGGATTAGGGTTTGGCCTATGGTTAGGGTTAAGGTAAGGCGTTGGGCTAGAGTTAGGTTTAAGGTTAGGGCTAGTGCTAGTGTTAGGGTTAGGGCTAGGGTAAGGGCTAAGGCTAAGTTTAGGGTTAGGGCTAGGGCTAGGGTTGAGGTTAGGGCTAGGGTGTGGGCTATGGCTAAGGTTAGGATAGGGTCTAGAGCTAGGCTTAGGGTGAGGGAGGGGGTAAGGTTTAGGTCTAGGGTTAGGTTTAGGGTTAAGGCTAGTGTCAGGGTTAGGATTAAGGTTTGGGCTAGGTCTAGGGCTAGGGGTAGGGCTAGGTCAAGGGTTATGGTCAGGGATATTTCTAGCATTAGTGATAGGGTTATTGTTAGGCTTAGGGCTAAGTCTAGGGTTAGGGTCAGGGCTAGATCTAGGGTTAGGTTTAGGGTTAGGGCTAAGGCTAAGGTTAGGGTTAGGGCTAGGGTTAGGGCTAGGGTTAAGGTTAGGTTTAGTGTTAGGTTTAGGGCTAAGTCTAGGGTTAAGGTTAGGTCTATGGTGTGGGCTAAGGTTGGGATAGAGTTAGGGCTAGGGCTAGGGTTACGGTTAGGGTTAGGGCTAGGGTTACGTTTAGGACTAGGGTTATGTCTAAGGCTAGGGTTAGGGTTAGGGCTAGGGTAAGGGTTAGGGTTAAGGTAAGGGTTCGGGCTAGGTTTAGGGTTAGCATTAGGGCTAGGGTTCGGGTTAGGTTAAGGGTTAAATTTAGGGCTAGGGTTAGGGTTAGGTCTAGGGCTAGGGTTAGCGTTAGGGCTAGTGTTAGTGTTAGGGTTAGGTTTAGGTTTAGGGTTAGGGCTAGGGTTCGGGTTAGGTTTAGGGTTAGGTTTATGGCTAGGGTTAGGTTTAGGTCTAGGTCTAGGGTTAGGGTTAGGACTAGTGTTAGGGTTAGGGCAACGGTTAGGGTTAGTGGTATGGTTAGGGTTAGGGATAGGGATAGGCATAGCATTAGCGTTAGGTCCTCGGGCTAGGGCTAGGGCTAGGGTTAGGTTTAGGGTTAGGGTTAGGGCTAGGGTTAGGGCTAGGGCTAAGGTTAGTGTTAGGGCCATGGTTAGGCCTAAGGCTAAGGTTATGGTTAGGTCAAGGGCTAGGGTTAGGGTTAAGGTAAGGGTTCAGGGTACTGTTAGGGTTAGGGTTAGTGTTAGGGCTAGGGTTTGGGTTTGTTTTATTGTTAGGTTTAGGATTAGGTCTAAGGTGAGGGTTCGGTTTAGGGCTAGGGCTAGGATTAGGTTATGGCTAAAGTTAGGTCTAAGGTTAGGGTTAGGGCTAGGATTAAGATTAGGCCTAGGGTTAAGGTTAAGGTATGGGTTTGGGCTAGGGTTAAGGTTAATGTTAGGGCTAGTGCTAGGGTTAGGGTTAGGGCTAGGGTTAGGGCTAAGGCTAAGTTTAGGTCTAGGGCTAGGCTTAGGGTTAGGGCGAGGGTTTGGGTTAGGTCTAGGGCTAGGGTTTGGATTAAGGCTAGTATCAGGGTTAGCTTTAGGATTAGGGTTAGGGCTAAGGGTTAAGTTTAGGTATAGGTCTAGGGCTAGGGGTAGGGCTATGTCTAGGGTTATGGTTAGGGATAGGGCTAACATTAGGGCTAGGGTTAAGGTTAGGGTTAGGGTTAGGGTTTGGATTAAGGCTAGTGTCAGGGTTAGCTTTAGGATTAGGGTTAGGGCTAAGGGTTAAGTTTAGGTCTAGGTCTAGGGCTAGGTGTAGGGCTAGGTCTAGGGTTATGGTTAGGTTTAGTGCTAGCTTTAGGGCTAGGGTTAGGGCTAGGTTTGGGGCTAGGGCTAGGGTTAGGGTTAGGGCTATAGCTAGGGTAAGTCTAGGGTTAGGGTTAGGGCTAAGGCTAGGGTTAGGGTTAGGGCTAGGTCTAGGGTTAGGGTTTGGCTAGGGTAAGGGTTAGGGCTAGGGTTAGGGCTAGGACTAGGGTTAGGCCTAGGGTTACGATTAAGGTAAAGGGTCCAGCTAGGATTAGGTTTAGGGCTAAGGCTAACTTTAGGATTAGGGGAAGGGTTAGGTCTAGGGTTAGGGTTAGGTTTAAGGTTAGGTTTAGGGTTATGGTTAGGTTAAGAGCTAGGACTAGGTTTATGGCTGGGTTACTGTTAGGGTAGTGTTAGGATTAGGATTAGATTTAGAGTTAGATTAGGGCTAGGGTTAGGTTTAGGGCTAGGGATAGGGTTTGTTCTAGGGTTTGGGCTAAGGCTAGGGTTAGGGCAAGGGCTAGGTTTAGGTATAGGGCTAGGTTTAGGGTTAGAATGTGAGTTAGGGCTAGGTTTAGGATTAGGGATAGGGTTAGGTTTAGGACTAGGTTTAGGTTTAGGGCTATGGCTAGGGTTAGGGTTAGTTCTAGGGTTAGGTCTAAGGGTAGGCTAGGGTTAGGTCTAGGTTTAGGTTTAGGTCTAGGTTTAGTTCTACAAATAGGGTTATGGTTAGTTCTAGGTTTAGGTTTAGGGCTAGGGCAAGGCCTGAGCTAGGTTTAGGGTTAGGTTTAGGGTTAGGTCTAAAACTAGGGTTAGGGTTAGGGCTAGGGCTAGGTTTAGGTTTACAGCTAGGGTTAGGGCTAAGGGTAAGGTTAGGGTTAGGGCTAGGTTTAGGTCGAGGGTTAGTGTTAGGATTAGGTTTAGGGTAAGGGTTAGGGTTAGGGTTATGTTTAGGGTTAGGGTTAGGGTTAGGGTTAGGTTTAGGGCTAGGTCTAGGGTTAAGGTTAAGGCTAGGGTGTGGGCTAAGGCTAGGGTTACGGTTAGGTCTAGGGCTAGGGTTAGCGTTAGGGCTAGTGTTAGGGTGAGGTCTAGGGTTAGTGTTAGGGTTAGGGTTAGGGCTAGGGTTAGGGCTAAGGCTAAGTTAGGGTTAGGGCTAGGGTTAGGGTTAGGGTTAGGTTTGGGGTTAGGGTTAGGGCTAGGGTTAGGGTTACTGCTAGGGTTAGGTTTAAGGCTAGGGTCAGGGCTAGGACTAGGTTAAAGGTTAGGGCTATG
>REGO01000128.1:107789-226776 GCA_010120015.1 Rhombomys opimus
TAGGGTTAGGGTTAGGGCTAGGGTTAGGGTTAGGGTTAGGGTTAGGGCTAGGGTTAGGGTTAGGATTAGGGCTAGGGTTAGGGTTAGGTTTGTGGCTAGAGTTAGCCTTAGGGTTAGGGTAAGGGTTAAGGTAATGGGTCGGGCTAGGGTCAGGGTTAAGGCTAGGGCTAGGTTTAGAGTTAGGGCTAGGATTAGGTCTAAGGCTAGTGTTAGGGTTAGGGCCTGGTTTAGAGTTAGGGCTAGGGTTCGGGTTAGGTTTAGGGTTAGGTTTAGGGCTAGGTTTAGGGCTAGTTCTAGGGCTAGGGTTAGGGCTAGGGCTAGAGTTAGGATTTAGGCTAGGGCTAGGGTTAGGGTTTGAAATAGGGTTATGGTAAGGGTTTGGGCTAGGGTTGGGCTAGGGCTAGGGTTAGGTTTAGCGTTAGGGCTAGGGTTAGGGTTAGGGTTACGGTTAGGGCTAGGGTTAGATTCAGGTTTAGGTTTAGGGATAGGGTTAGGGCTAGGTTTAGGTTTAGGGCTAGGACTAAGGTTAGGGTTAGGGCTAGGGTTAGGTCTAAGGCTAGGGTTAGGTTTTGGGCTAAGACTAGGGTTAGGGTTAGGGATAGTGCTAGGGTTAGGATTAGGGCTAGGGTTAGGGCTAAGGCTAAGTTTAGGGTTAGGGCTAGGGTAGGGCTAGGGTTAAGGTTATGGATAGGGTGTGGGCTAAGGCTAGGGTTAGGGCTAGGGCTAGGGCTAGGACTAGGGTTAGGGCTAGGGTTAGGGCTAGGGTTAGGGTTAGGCCTACTGGTAGGATTAAGTTAAGGGGTCGGTTTAGGGTTAGGGTTAGGGCTAGGGTTAGGGTTAGGTTTAGGGTTAGGGTTAGGGCTAGGGTTAGGTTTAGGGTTTGTTTATGGCTATGGCTAGGGATAGGTTTAGGGCTAGGCTTAGGTCTAAGGCTAGGGTTAGGGCTAGCGCTAGGTTTAGGGTTAGGATGAGCGATAGGGCTAGGATTAGGTTTATTGATAGGGTTAGGGCTAGGGTAAGGGTTAGGGCTAGGGTTAATGTTAGCCTTAGGGCTAGGGTTAGGTCTAAGGCTAGGGTTCAGGTTAGGGTTAGGGCTAGGGATAGACTTATGTCTAGGGTTAGGGTTAGGGTTAGGGTTAGGTTAGGTTTAGGTTTAGCGATAGGCCTAGGGCTAGGGTGGGCTTAGGCTAGGGTTAGGGTTAGGGTTAGGATTAGGGCTAGTGCTATTGTTAGGGTTAGGGCTAGGGTTAGGTCTAGGACTAGGGTTAGGGTTAGGAATAGGGGTAGAGCTCTGGTCAGGGTTAGAGCTAGGGTTCGAGTTAGGTTTAAGGTTAGGTTTAGGGCTAGGGTTAGGTCAAGACTAGGTTTATGGTTACGTTAGTGTTAGGGTTAGCGATAGGGTTAGGGTTAGGGATAGGGATAGGGTTAGCGTTAGCATTAGGTTTGGGCTAGGTCTAGTGTTAGGATTAGGGTTAGGGTTAGGTCTAGGCTTAGGGGTAAGGCTAAGGTTAGGGTTAGGGTTGGGGTTAGGGCTAACGCTAAGGTTAGGTCTAAGTCTAGGGTTAGGGTTAGGGCTAGGATTAGAGCTAGGGTCAGGGTTATGGCCAAGCTTAGGGCTAGGTTTAGGGTTAGGATTAGGGCTAGGGTTAGGGTTAGGTCTAGGGCTAGGGCTAGGGTTACTGTTAGGGTTAGGGTTAAGGCAAAGCTAAGGTTACGGTTAGGGCTAGGTTTAGGGCTAGGGTTAGGGTTAGGTTTAGGTTTAGGGCTAGCGTCAGGGTTAGGGCTTGGGCTAGGTTTAGAGTTAGGGCTAAGATTAGGTCTAAGGCTAGTGTTAGGTTTAGGGCTATTGTTAGGGCCTGGTTCAGAGTTAGGCCTAGGGTTCGGGTTAGGTTTAGGGTTAGGTTTAGGGCTAGGTTTAGGGTTAGGTCTAGGTCTAGGTTTAGGGTTAGGGCTAGAGTTAGAGTTAAGGCTAGGGCTAGGGTTAGGGTTGGAAATAGGGTTAGGGTAAGGGATTGGGCTAGGGTTAGGGCTATGGCTAGGGTTAGGTTTAGCGTTAGGGCTAGGGTTAGGGTTAGGTTTAGGGTTAGGGTTAGGGCTAGGGTTAGATTCAGGTCTAGGTTTAGGGTTAGGGTTAGGGTTTGGTTAGGTTTAGGTTTAGTGTTAGGGTTAGGGCTAGGGTTAAGGTTAGGGCTAGTGTTAGGTCTAGGGCTAGGGTTAGGGTTAGGAATAGGGGTAGAGCTTGGGTCAGGGTTAGAGCTAGGGTTCGAGTTAGGTTTATGGTTAGGTTTAGGGCTAGGTTTAGGGTTAGGGTTACTGTTAAGGTTAGGACTAGGGTTAGGGTTAGCGATAGGGTTAGGGTTAGGGATTGGGATAGGGGCAAGGCTAAGTTTAGGGTTAAGGTTGGGGTTAGGGCTAAGTCTAAGTTTAGGGTTAGCGCTAGGGTTAGGGTTATGTTTAGGTTTAGGGTTAGGGCTGGGCTAAGGTTAGGTCTAAGCCTAGGGTTAGGGTTAGGGCTAGGATTAGAGCTAGGGTCAGGGTTATGGCTAGGCTTAGGGCTAGGGTTAGGGTTAGGATTAGGGCTAGGGTTAGGGTTAGGTCTAGGGTAGGCCTAGGGTTACTGTTAGGGTTAGGTTTAATGCTAAGGCTAAGGTTAGGGTTAGGGCTATGTTTAGTGTTAGGGCTAGGGTTAGGGCTAAGTCTGAAGTTAGGGTTAGGGCTAGGGCTAAGGCTAGGGTTAAGGTTAGGGATAGGGTGTAGGCTAAGGCTAGGGATAGTGTTCGGGCTAGGGCTAGATCTAGGGTTAGGTACATGGCTAGGGTTAGGGTTAGGGTTAGGGTTAGGGCTAAGTTTAGGGTTAGGTTTAGGGAAAGGGTTAGGTCTAGGGCTAGGTTTAGGGTTAGGTCTAGGGCTAGTTTAGGGTTAGGGCTAATGTTAGGGTTAAGGCTAGGGTTAGCATTAGCGATAGGGTTAGTTTTAGGGATAGGGATAGGGTTAGCGTTAGCATTAGGTCTTGGTATAGGGCTAGTGTTAGGATTAGCGTTAGGGTTAGTCCTAGGGTTAGGGGCAAGGGGTGAGTTTAGGGTTAGGTTTGGGGTTAGGGCTAAGGCTAATGTTATGGTTAGCGCTATGGTTAGGTTTAGGGTTAGTGTTAGAGCTAGGTTTAGCCTTTTGTGTAGGACTAGGGTTAGGGTTAGTGCTAGGGTGTTGTCTAAGGCTAAGTTTAGGGCTAGAGCTAGGATTAGGGTTAGGGTTAGTATTAGGGTTAGGGTTAAGGTACGAGGTCTGGCTAGGGTTAGGCTTAGGTTTAGGGCTAGGTTTAGGGTTAGGGTTAGGGTTAGGGTTACGGTTAGGGTTAGGACTAGGTTTAGGGTTAGGTTTAGGGCTAGGTTTAGGGTTAGGGTTAGGTTTAGGGTTAGGACTATGTTTAGGGTTAGGTTTAGGGCTACGGTTAAGGTTAGGGCTAGGGTTAGGGTTAGGGTTAGGCCTAGGGTTAGGCCTAAGTCTAAGTTTAGGGCTAGGATTAGAGCTAGGGTTAGGGTTATTGTGAGGGTTAGGGTTAGGGTTAGGGCTAGGCTTAGGGTTAGGGCTAGGGCTAGGGCTAGAATTAGGGCTAAGGTCAGGGTTATGTCTAGGCTTAGGGCTAGGGTCAAGGTTAGAGTTAGGGCTAAGTTTAGATTTAGGTCTAGGGCTAGGGCTAGGGTTAGTGTTGGGGTTAGTGTTAGGTCTAAGGCTAAGGTTAGGGTTAGGGCTAGGTTTAGGGTTACGGTTAGGGCTATGGTTAGGGTTAGGGCTAGGGTTAGGACTAGCGATAGGGCTAAGTTTAGGGTTAGAGATAGGGCAAGGTTTAAGGTTAGGGTTAGGGTAGGTTTAGGATTAGAATTAATGTTAGGGCTAGGTTTAGGATTAGGGTTTGGATTAGGGTTAGTGTTAGGGCTAGGGCTAAGGTTAAGTTTAGGTTTAGGGTTAGGGCTAGGGTTAGGTTTAGGTCTTAGGCTAGGGTTAGGTTTAAGGCTTGTGTTAGTGTTAGGGGTAGGCCTAGGGTTATGGTTACACCTAGGGTTAGTGTTAGGGATAGAGCTAGGTTTAGCATTAGCATTAGGTCTTGGGCTAGAGCTAGGGTTAGCCCTAGGTTTAGTGTTAAGGCTAGGGTTAGGGCTAAGGGTAAAGTTAGAGTTAGGGTTAAGTTTAGGGCTAAGGGTAAGTTTAGGGTTAGGGTTAGGTTTAGGTTTAGGGTTAGGGTTAGGGCTAGGGCTTGGGTTAGGTTTAGAGCTAGGGCTAGGTCTAAGGCTAGGATTATGATTGGGGCTAGGGTTAGGTTTAGGTTTAGGGTTAGGGTTGGGATTAGGGCTAGGATTAGGGTTGGGGTTTGGGCTAGGCCTAGGGTTAAGTTTAGAGTTAGGTTTAGGGTTAGTGCTAGGTTTAGGGTTAGGGCTAGGGCTAAGGCTAGGGTTGGGCTAGGGTTAGGTCTAAGGCTAGGGTTAGGTTTAGGGCTAGGTTTCCAGTTAGGGTTAGGGCTAGGGCTAGGGTTAGGGTTAGGGCTAGGGTGTGGGCTAAGGCTAAGGTTCGGGTTAGGGCTAGGGCTAGGGCTAGGGCTAGGGCTAGGGTTAAGGTTAGGGCTAGGGTGTGTGCTAAGGCTAAGGTTAGGGTTAGTGCTAGGTCTAGGGCTACGGTTAGGGCTATAGCTAGAGTTAGGTCTAAGTCTAGGTTTAGGGTCAGTGCTAGGGCTAGGGTTAGGTTTAGGACTAGGGTTAGGTTTAGGGCTATGGTTATGGCTTGGGTGAGGGTTAGGCCTAGGGTTATGGTTTAACGTAAGGGTTCGGGCTAGGGTTAGGGTTAGTGTTAGGGCAAGGGTTATGGTTAGTTTTAGTGTTAGGGCTAGGGCTATAGTTATTTTTAGGATTAGTGTTAGGGCTATGGCTAGGGTTAGAGTTAGGGCTAGGTTTAGGTCTAAGGCTAAGGTTAGGGTTAGGGCTAGGGCTAAGGTTAGGGTTAGGATGAGGGCTAGGGCTAGGTTTAGGTTTATTGTTAGGGTTATGGTCAGGGTAGGGTTAGGTTTAGGGTTCGGGCTAGAGTAAGGGTTAGGGCTAGGGCTAGGGTTAAGATTATTACTAGGGTTAGGGCTAAGGGTAAAGTTAGGGTTACGGTTAGGTTTAGGGCTAAGGGTAAGGTTAGGGTTAGGGTTAGTGTTAGGTTTAGGGTTAGGGTTAGGGTTAGGGCTGGGGCTTGGTTTAGGTTTAGAGCTAGGGTTAGGTCTAAGGCTAGGATTATTTTAGGGCTAGGGTTAGGGTTAGGGTTAGGGTTAAGTTTAGGTTTAGGGTTGGGGTTAGGGCTAGGGTTAGGTTTGGGGTTTGGGCTAGGCCTAGGGTAGGTTTAGAGTTAGGGTTAGGATCAGGGTTAGGGTTAGGGTTAGGGCTGGGGCTTGGTTTAGGTTTAGAGCTAGGGTTAGGTCTAAGGCTAGGATTATTTTAGGGCTATGGCTAAGATTAGGGTTGGGGCTAGGGTTAAGTCTAAGGCTAGGGTTAAGTTTAGGGCTAGGGCTAGGGTGTGGGCTAAGGCTAAGGTTAGGGTTAGGGCTAGGGCTAGGGTTAAGATTAGGGCTAGGGTGTGGGCTAAGGCTAAGGTTATGGTTAGTGCTAGGGCTAGGGCTAGGGTTAGGGCTAGAGCTAGGGTTAGGTTTAAGGCTGGGATTATGGTTAGGGCTAGTGTTAGGGTTAGGTTTAGGTTTAGGGTTTGGGTTGGGGTTAGGGCTAGGGTTAGGGTTAGGGTTGGGGTTTGGGCTAGGCCTAGGGTTAGGTTTAGAGTTAGGGTTAGAGTCAGGGTTAGGGTTAGGGTTAGCATTAGGGCTAGGGTTAGGTCTAGGTTTACGGTTAGGGTTAGGGCTAGGGCTAGGGTTAGGGCTAGGGTATGGGCTAAGGCTAAGGTTAGGGTTAAGGCTAGGGCTAGGGTTAAGGTTAGGGCTAGGGTGTGGGCTAAGGCTAAGGTTAGGGTTAGTGCTAGGGCTAAGGCTAGGGTTAGGGCTAGAGCTAGGGTCAGGTCTAAGTCTAGGTTTAGGGTTAGATCTAGGGCTAGGGTTAGGGTTAGGACTAGGGTTAGGGTTAGGGCTATGGTTATGCCTTGGGTGAGGGTTAGGCCTAGGCTTAGGGTTTAACGGAAGGGGTCGGGCTAGGGTTAGGTTTAGTGTTAGGGGAAGGGTTATGGTTAGGTTTAGGGTTCAGGCTAGGGCTAGGGTTAGGTTTAGGGTTAGTGTTAGGTCTAGGGCTAGGGTTAGGGTTAGGGCTAGGTTTAGGTCTAAGGCTAGGGTAAGTTTAGGGATAGGGCTAAGGTGAGGGTTAGGATGAGGGCTAGGGCTAGGGTTAGATTTAATGTAGGGTTAGGGTTGGGGTAGGGTTAGGTTTACGGTTGGATCTAGGTTAAGGGTTAGGGCTAGGGCTAGGATTAAGTTTAGGGCTAGGGTGTGGGCTAAGGCTAGGGTTAGGGTTCGGGTTAGGGCTAGCACTATTGTTATGGTTAGGGCTAGGGTTAGGTCTAGGGCTAGGGTTAGGGTTAGGGCTAGGACTAGGGCTAGGGCTAGGGGTAGCCCTAGGTCTAGGGTTAGGGCTAGGCTAGTGTTAAATCTAAGGATAGGGTTAAGTTTAGGGCTAGTTTATGGGCTAAGGCTTGGGTTAGGGTCAGGGCTAGGGCTAGGGTTAACTTTAAGGTGAGGGTTAGGTCTAAGGCTAGGGTTAGGGTTAGGTTTAAGGTAAGGGGTCAGGCTAGGGTTAAGGTTAGGTTTAGTGCTAGGGTTAGGGTTAGGTTTAGGGTTAGAGTTAGGGCTAGAATTAGGGTTAGGGTTAGGGTTAGGGCTAGGGTTAGGTTTATGGCTAGAGTTAGCATTTTGGTTAGGGTAGGGATTAATGTAAGAGATCAGGCTAGGGTTATGGTTAGGGCTAGGGGTAAGGTTAGGGATAGTGCTAGCATTAGCATTATCGTTAGGTCTTGGCTAGGGCTAGGCTTAGGGTTAAAGTTAGGGTTAGGGCTAGGGTTAGGTCTAAGGCTAAGGTTAGGGTTAGGGTTGGGGTTAAGGCTTAGGCTAAGGTTAGGGTTAGGGTTAGTGTTAGGTTTAGAATTAGGGTTAGTGTTAGGGCTAGGGCTTAGGTTAGCTTTAGGGCTAGGGTTAGGTCTAAGGCTAGGTTTAGGGTTAGGTCTAGTGCTACGGTGAGTGTTAGGGCTATTGCTATGGTTAGGGTTAGGGTCAGGTTTAGGGTTTGGGTTAGGGCTAGCGTTCGGGTTAGGGCTAGGGCTAAGGTTAGGTTTAGGGCTAGCGTTAGGTCTGAGGCTAGGGTTAGACTTAGGTCCAGGGCTAGATTTAGGGTTATGTCTAGGGTTAGGGTTAGGTTTAGGGTTAGGGTTAGGGTTAGGGTTAGGGTTAGGGTTAGGTCTAAGGCTAGGGTAGGTTTAGGGTTAGGGCTAGTGTTAGGTTTAGGTTAAGGTTAGGGCTAGGATTAGCATTAGGGCTAGGGTTAGGCCTAGGATTACGGTTAGGCCTAGTGTTAGGGTTAAGGTAAGGTGTCGGGCTAGGGTTAGGGTTAGGGTTAGAGCTAGGCTTAGGGTTAGGTTTAGGGTTGGGGTTTGGGCTAGGGCTAGGGTTAGTTCTATTTTTGGGGTTAGGGTAAGGGTTAGGGTTAGGTTTAGGGTTCGGGCTAGGGTTAGGGTTAGGGCTAGGGCTAAGGTTAGTTTTAGGGCTAGGTTTAGGGTTAGAATTCAGTTTAGGGCTATTTTTAAGATTAGGGTTAGGGTTAGGTTTAGGGCTAGGGCTAGGGTTAGGTTCAGAGTTAAGTTTAGGGCTATGGTTAAAGTTAGGGTTAGGGTTAGGGCTAGAGCTAGGTTTAGGGTTAGGGCTAGGGTTAGGTCTAAGCCTCGGTTTAGGGCAAGGGCTAGGTTTAGGGTTAGGGCTAGGGTTAGGTCTAAAACTAGGGTTAGGGTTAGGGTTAGGTTTAGGTTTATGGCTAGGCCTAGTGCTACGGTTACATTAAGGTTTAGGGCTAGGGTTAGGTCTAAAACTAGGGTTAGGGTTAGGGCTAGGTTTATGTTTATGTCTATGGTTAGGGCTAAGTCTAAGGCTAAGGTTAGGGTTAGGGCTAAGTTAAGGGCTAGGGTTAGGGTTAGGGTTAGGGTTAGGGTTGGGGTTTGGGCTAAGTTTAGGGTTAGGGTTAGGGTTAGGGTTAGGTTTAGGGTTAGGTTTAGGGTTAGGTTTAGGGTTAGGGATAGGGTTAGGGTTAGGTTTACGGTTAGGGTTGCGGTTTGGGCTAGGGTTAGGTCTAAGGCTAGGGTTAGGGTTAGGGCTAGGGCTAGGGTTAGGGTTAGGATGAGGGCTAGGGCTAGGTTTAGATGTATTGTTAGAATTAATGTCAGGGTTAGGGTTAGGGTTAGGGCTAGGGTAAGGGTTAGGGCTAGGGCTAAGTTTAGGGTCATTGCTAGGGTTAGGTCTAAGGTTAAGGGATGGTTCGGGTCAGGCCTAGGGCTAGGGTTAGAGTTATGTCTAGGGTTAGGGTTATGGTTAAGTTGGGGTTAGGTTTATGGTTAGGGCTAGGGCTATGGTTAAGGTTATGGTTAGGGCTAGGACTAGGGATAGGTTTAGGTTTATGGTTAGGGTTAGGGATAGGGTTAGGTTTAGGGTTAGGTTTAGGTCTAGGGTTAGGGTTAGGGATAGGGTTAGGGTTAGGGATAGGTTAGGGTTAGCATTAGCATTAGGTCTTGGGCTAGGGCTAGGGTTAGGTTTATGGTTAGGATTAGTTCTAATGTTAGGGCTAAGTCTAAGGTTAGTTTTAGGATTAGGGTTAGGGCTAAGGCTAAGGTTAGCATTAGCGCTAGGGTTAGGGTTAGTTTTAGGGTTAAGGTTATGGCTAGGGCTAGGGTTAGGGTTATGTCTAGGTTCAGGGTTAGGGTTAGGGTTAGGATTAGGGGTAGTGTCAGGGTTAGCGCTAGGGTTAGGGTTAGGGCTAGGACTAAGGTTAGGGTTAGGGCTAGTGTCAGGGTTAGGGCTAGGGTTAGGTTTAGTATTTGGGTTAGAGTTAGGTTTAGGGCTAGTGTTAGGTTTAGGTCTATGGCTAGTGTTAGGTTAGGGCTATTGTTAGGGCTAGGGTTAGGTTTAGGGTTAAGGTTAGGGCTAAGGATAAGGTTAAGTTCAGGCCTAGGTTGTGGGCTAAGACTAAGGTTAGCTTCAGGGCTAGGGCTAGGGTTAGGTTTAGGGCTAGGGTTAGGGTTAGGGCTAAGGCTATGGTTAAGTTTAGGGCTAGGCTGTGGGCTAAGGCTAAGGTTAAAGCTCGGGTTAGGTTTAGGTCTAAGGCTAGGGTTAGGGTTAGGGCTAGGTCTAGGGTGAGGTTTAGTGTTTGGTTTAGGGCTAGGGTTAGGGTTAGGTCTATGGTTAGGGTTAGAGCTAAGGCTAGCGTTAAGTTTAGGGCTAGGGTGTGGTCTAAGGCTAGGGTTAGGTTTAGGCTAGGGTTAGGGTTAGGTTTTTGGGTTAGGGGTAAGGTTAGGGTTAGGGATAGGTCTAGGGCTAAGGTTAAGGTTAGGGTTAATTTTAGGGTTAGGTCTTGGCTAGGGCTAGGGCTAGGGCTAGGGCTAGGGGTAGGCCTAGGTCTAGGTTTAGGGCCAGAGTTAAGGTTAGGGCTAAGGCTAGGTTTAGGGTTATGTCTAGGTTTTAGGGTTTAGGGTTAGGGTTTAGGCTAGGTTTAGGGTTAGGGTTATGTCTAAAACTAGGGTGAGGGTTAGGGATAGGGATAGGGATTGGGTCAGGGTTAGGGCTAGGATTAGGTTTAGTTTTAGGTTTACGGCTAGGGTTAGGGTTAACTTTAGGGCTAAGGTTAGTGTTAGGTCTAGGGCTAGGTCTAGGTCTAGGGGTAGGCCTAGGTCTAGGGTTAGGGGTAGTGTTAGGGTTAGGGCTAAGGCTAATGTTAGGGTTAGGGCTAGGTCTAGGGTTAGGGTTAGCTTTAGGTCTACTGCTAAGGCTAGGGCTAGTGTTAGGGTTAGTGTGAGGTTTAGGTTTAGGTCTAGTGTTAGGATTAGGTTCAGGGCTAGGATAAAGCTCGGGTTAGGTTTAGGTCTAAGGCTAGGGTTAGGGTTAGGGCTAGGTCTAGGGTTAGGTTTAGCGTTAGGTGTAGGCCTAGGGTTAGGTTTAGGGTTAGGGTTATGGCAAGGGTTAGTGTTAGGTCTAGGGCTAGGTTTAGGGTTGGGTTAGGTTTAGGATTAGGGTTAGGACTAGGGTTAGGGTTAGGGTTAGGGTTAGGTATAGGGCTAGGATTAGGTTTAGGGTTAGGGTTAGGGTTAGGGCTAGGGTCATGGATAGGACTAGGGTTAGGGTTAGGATTAGGATTAGGATTAAGTTTAGAGTTAATTTTAGAGTTAGTTGGGGTCAGGGCTAGGATTAGGTTTAGGGCTAGGGTTAGGTTTAAGGCTAGGGTTAGGGTTAGGACAAGGTTTAGGGTTAGGGCTAGGGTTAGGGTTAGAATTCAGGTCAGGGCTAGGTTTAAGATTGGGTATAGGGTTAGGTTTAGGGTAGGGCTAGGGCTAGGTTTAGGTTTAGGTTTAGAGCTAGGGTTAGGGTTAGGGCTAGAGTTAGGTCTAAATATAGGGCTAGGGTTAGGGCTAGGTTTTGGTTTAGGGCTAGGACTAGGGCTAGGTTTAGGATTAGGTCTAGGGTTAGGTCTAAGGCTAGAGTTAAGGTTAGAGCTAGGGTTATACTTAAGGTTAGGGTTAGGGTTAAGGTAAGCAGTCGGGCTAGGCTTAGGTTTAGGGTTAGGGCTAGGGCTAGGATTAGAGTTAGAGCTACAGTTAGGTCTAAGGCTAGTGTTAGGTTTAGCGCTAGGGCTAGGGCTAGGGCTCCTGTCAGGGTTAGGGCCAGTGTTCTGGTTAGGTCTAGGGCTAGGTTTAGGGTTAGGGCTAGTGTTAGGGTTAGGGTTAGGGTGAGGGTTAGGGATAGGGCTAGGGTTAGCATTAGCATTAGGTCTTGGGCTAGGGCTAGGTTTAAGGTTAGGATTACGGTTAGGGCTAGGTTTAGGGCTAAGACTAAGGTTAGGGTTAGGGTTCGGATTAGGTCTAATGCTAAGGCTAAGTTTAGGGTTAGGGCTAGGGTTAGGGTTAGGTTTAGGGTTAGGGTTCGGTCTAGGGCTAGGTTTATGGTTAGGGCTAGTGTTAGGGTTAGTGCTAGAGATAGGGTTAGGGCTACGGTTATGGTTAGGAATAGGGATAGGTTTAGTGTTAGCATTAGGTCTTGGGCTAGGTCTAGGTTTAGGGTTAGGGTTAGGGTTAGGGTTAGGGTTAGGGTTAGGGCTAAGGCTAAGGTTAGGGGTAGCGCTAGGTTTAGGATTAGGTTTAGGGTTAAGGGTTAGGGCTAGGACTAGGTTTAGCTTTATGTCTAGGGTTAAGGTTAGGGTTAGGTTCAGGGTTAGAGTTAGGGCTAGGGCTAGGGTTAAGGTTAGGGCTAGGTTGTAGGCTACAGCTAGGGTTAGGGTTAAGGCTAGGGTTAG
Source organism: Rhombomys opimus (assembly GCA_010120015.1). Lineage (NCBI taxonomy): Eukaryota > Metazoa > Chordata > Mammalia > Rodentia > Muridae > Rhombomys > Rhombomys opimus. The sequence goes on from REGO01000128.1 coordinate 119,294, forward strand.
TGTTAGTATTAGGGCTAGGGCTATGTTTAGGTCTACAGCTAGGGTTAGGGTTAGGACTAGGGCTACGATTATGTTTAGGGCTAGGGTTAGGGTTAGGATTAGGGTTAGGCCTTGGGTTAGGGTTACGGTAAGGTGTGGGGCTATGGTTAGGGTTAGGGTTAGGGTTAGGATTAGGGCTAGCATTAGGTTTAGGTTTAGGGTTGTGTTTAGGGCTCACGTTAGGGTTAGGTTTAGGGATAGGGTTAGGGCTAGGGTAAGGGTTAGGGTTAGAGCTAAGGCTTGGGTTAAGGTTAGGGCTAGGGTGTGTCTAAGGCTAGGGTTAGGGTTAGGGCTAGGGCTAGGGTTAAGTTTAGGGCTAGGGTGTGGGCTAAAGCTAGGCTTAGGGTTCCGGCTAGGGCTAGGGTTAGTGTTAGGGTTAGGGCTAGGGTTAGGGCTAGTGTTAGGGCTAGGGCTAGGTTTAGGTCTACTGCTAGGGTTAGGGTTAGGGCTAGGGCTAAGATTATGTTTAGGGCTAGGGTTAGGGCTAGGATTAGCATTAGCCCTAGGGTTAGGGTTACGGTAAGGTGTGGTGCTATGGTTAGGGTTAGGGTTAGGGTTAGGGTTAGGGCTAGGGTTAGGTTTAGGTTTAGGTTTGTGTTTAGGGCTCAGGGTAGGGTTAGGTTTAGGGTTAGGGTTAGGGTTAGGGTAAGGGTTAGGGTTAGGTCTAGGTTTCAGGTTAGAGCTAAGGCTAGGGTTAAGGTTAGGGCTAGGGTGTGTCTAAGGCTAGAGTTAGGGTTAGGGCTAGGGCTAGGGTTAGGGTTAGGGCTATGTTTAATGTTAAGGTTAGGGCTAGGGTTATGTCTAATGTTAGGGTTAGTGCTAGGGTTAGGGTCAAGTCTCGGTTAGGGTTAGGGCTTGGTTTAGGCCTAGGGCTAGGATCAGGGTTAGGGTCATGGTTAGGTTTAGGTCTAGGGTTATTTTTAAGGTTAGGGTTAGGAATAGGTCTAGAGCTAGGGTTAAGGTTTGGGCTAGGCTTAGGGTTAGTGATTGGGCTAGGGCTAAAGCTAGGACAAGGTTAGGCCTAGATCTAGGGTCAGGGCTAGGGTTAAGGTTAAACTAGGGCTAGGGTTAGGTTTTGGTCTAGGTCTAGGTTTAGGGTTATGTCTAGGGTTAGAGCTAGGGTTAGGGTTATGTCTAAAACTAGGGTGTGTGTTAGGCCTAGGGATAGGGCTAGGGTCAGGGTTAGGGCTAGGGTTAATGTTAGGTTTAGGTTTGGGTTAAGGGCTAGTTTTAGGGTTAGGTCTAGGGCTAGGGTTAGTGTTAGGGTTAGGGTTAGGGTGAGGTTTAGGTTTAGGGCTAGTGTTAGGGTTAGGGTTAGGGCTAGGATAAAGCTAGGGTTAGGGTTAGGGCTAAGGCTAGCATTCGGGTTAGGGCTTGGTCTAAGTTTAGGGTTAGCGTTAGGTCTAGGGCTAGGTTTACGGTTAGGGTTATGTTTAGTGTTAGGGTTAAATTTAGGGTTAGGTTTATTGGAAGGGTTGGGTTAGGTCTAGGGCTAGGTTTAGGGTTAAGTCTAGTGTTAGGGTTAAGTTTAGGATTAGGGTTAGGGCTAGGGTTTGGGTTAGGTTTAGCTCTCGGGCTAGGGTTAGATTTAGGGTTAGGGTTAGGGCTAGGGTCAGGGCTAGGACTAGGGTTAGGGTTAGGGTTAGGTTTAGGGGTAAGGTTAGGGTTAGGTTTAGAGTTAGTGTTAGGGCTAGGGTTAGGTTTAGAGCTAGGGTTAGGGTTAGGGCTAGGTTTAGGGTTAGGGCTAGGTTTAGGGTTAGAATTCAGGTTAGGGCTAGGTTTAAGATTAGGCATAGGGTTAAGGTTACAGCTAGGGCTAGGGTTAGGTTTAGGTTTAGGGTTAGGGTCAGGGTTAGGGTTAGGTTTAGGGTTAGGGCTAGGGTTAGGTTTAGGGCTAGGTCTAAGTTTAGGTATAGGGCTAGGTTTAGGTCTAAGGCTACATTTAGGGTTAGGTGTAGGGTTGGGTCTAAACTAGGGTTAGGGTTAGGGCTAGGGTTACGTCTAGGGCTATAGTTAGGTTTAGGGCTAGTGCTAGGGCTCGAGTAAGGGTTAGGGCTAGGGTTCAGGTTAGGTTTAGGGTTTTGTTTAGGTCTAGAGTTAGGGTTAGGTCTAGGGCTAGGTTTAGGGTTAGGGCTAGGTGTAGGTTTAAGTTTATGGCTAGGGTTAGGGTTAGGACTAGTGTTAGGGCTAAGCCTAGGTTTAGGTCTAGGGCTAGGGTTAGGTCTAAGAATAGGTTTAGGCTCAGGTCTAGGGTTAGGTCTAAACTAGGGTTAGGGTTAGGGCTAGGGTTAGGGTTAGAGTTCAGGTTAGGTCTAGGTTTAGTTTTAGGGTTAGGGTTAGGTTTAGGTTTAGGGTTAGGGTCAGGGTTAGGGTTAGGTTTAGGGTTAGGGCTAGGGTTAGGTTTAGGGCTAGGTTAGGGTTAGGGTTCGGGCTAGGGTAAGGGTTATGTCTACGGCTAAGACTAAGGTTAAGGTTAGGGCTAGGGTTAGGTCTAAGGCTATGGTTCATGTTAGGGTTAGGGCTAGGTTTAGGGTTAGAGTTATGTCTAGGGTTAAGGCTAGGGCTTTTTGAATTTCTAATTGAGCGGGCAACACAATGTGATTTAGCTTACAACGTAGTGCTCTGCATTTCTGTTCTTTCGTTGGAAACTTGTTTCTGTGCTGTACAGTGCGAGATATCACTTTTCAGTTTTCCTGTATTCCTAATTGAGCGAGCGACACACACGTGATTTAGTTTCAAACATTGTGCTTTGTGTTTCTGTTCTTTTGTTGAAAACTTGTTTCTGTGCTGTAGAGTACAATATATCAATTTCCCGTTTTCCTGTTATCCTAATTGAGCAGGCAATACGTATGTGAATTAGTTTACAAGGTAGTGCTTTGCTTTTCTCTTCCTTTGTTGGAAACTTGTTTCTGTGGTGTATAGTGGGAGTTACCACTTTTCAGTTTTCCTGTATTCCTAATTGAGTGAGCGACACACATGTGATTTAGTTTACAATGTACTCTTTTGCCATTCTATTCTTTTGCTGGTAACTTGTTTCTGTGCTGCAGAGTGCGATATATCACTTTTCAGTTTTCCTGTTATCCTAATTGAGTGAGCGACACAAATCTGATTTGCTTTACAACGTAGTGCTTTGTGTTTCTGTTCTTTTGTTGGAAACTTGTTTCTGTGCTGTAGAGTGCGATATATCACTTTTCAGTTTTCCTGTATTCCTAAATGAGCGAGTGACACACATGTGATTTAGTTTACAACGTAGTGCTTTGCGTTTGTATTGTTTTGATGGTAACTTGTTTCTGTGCTGTACACTGCGATATATCACTTTTCAGTTTTCCTGAATTTCTAATTGAGCAGGAGACACACATGTGATTTAGTTTACAGCGTCGTGCTTTGTGTTTCAGTTCTTTTGTTGGAAATATGATTCTGTTCCGTATACTGCGAGATATCACTCTATAGCACAGAAACAGGTTTCCAAAAAAAGACCAGAAACACAAAAAGCACAATGTTGTAAACTAAAAAACATATGTGTTGCCTGCTCAATTAGGATAACTGGAAAACTGAAAAGTGATATATATCACATTAAACAGCACAGAAACAAGTTTCCAACAAAAAAACAGAAACGCAAAGCTATACGTAGAAAACTAAATCACATGTGTATCGCCCGCTCAATTAGGAATACAGGAAAATGAAGAGTGATATCTCGCACTGTACATCACAGAAACAGGTTTCCAACAAAAAAACAGAAACGCAAAGCTCTACGTTGTAAACTAATTTACATACGTGTCGCCTGTTCAATTAGGATAACAGACAAACTGAAAAGTGATATATATCACACTGTACTGCACAGAAACAAGTTTCCAAAAAAAGAATAGAAACGCTTAGCGCAACGTTGTAAACTAAAACACATATGTGTCGCCGGCAAAATTAGGTATACAGGAAAACTGAAAAGTGATATATCACGCTCTACAGCACAGAAACAGGTTTCCAACAAAAGAACAGAAACACAAAGCACTACTGTGTAAAATAAGGCACATATGTGTCACCCGCACAATTAGATTTAGAGTAAAACTGAAAAGTAATATCTCGCACTGTACAGCAGAGAAACAAGTTTCCAACCAAAGAACAAAAACGCAAAGCACAACGTTGTAAACTAAATCACATGTATGTCGCCTGCTCAATTAGGAATACAGGAAAATGAAGAGTGATATCTCGCACTGTACATCACAGAAACAGGTTTCCAACAAAAAAACAGAAACACAAAGCTTTTCGTTGGAAACTAATTTACATATGTGTCGCCCGCTAATTAAGATAACAGTCAAACTGAAAAGTGATATATATCACACTCTACAGCACAGAAACAAGTTTCCAATGAAAGAACAAAAACGAAAAGCTCTAAGTGATGAACTAAATCACATGTGTGTCGCTCGCTCAATTAGGAATACTAAAAACCTGAAAAGTGATATCTCACACTCTACAGCACAGAAACAAGTTTCCAACAAAAGAACACAAACACAAATGACAGCATTGTAACCTAAAACACATATGTGTTGCCCGTTCAATTAGGAATACAGGAAAACTGAAAAGTGATATATCGCAGTCTACAGCACAGAAACAGGTTTCCAACAAAAGAACAGAAAAGCAAAGCACTACTGTGTAAACTAAAACACATATGTGTCGCTCGCTCAATTAGGAATACTGGAAAATGAAGAGTGATATCTCGCATTGTACATCACAGAAACAAGTTTCCAACCAAAGAATACAAACGCAAAGCACAACGTTGTAAACTAAAACACATACGTGTTGCTCAGTCTATTTGGATAACAGAAAAACTGAAAAGTGATATATATCGCACTATATGGAACAGAAACAAGTTTCCAGCAAAAGAACAGAAACCCAAAGCACAAAGTTGTAAATTAAAACACATACGTGTTGCCCACTCAATTTGAATAACAGGAAAACAGAAAAGTGATATATCGCACCATACAGCACAGAAACATGTTTCCAACGAAAGACAGAAAAGCAAAGCACAACATTGTAAACTAAATCACATGTGTGTCGCTCACTCAATTAGCATAACAGGAAAACTGAAAAGTTATATATATTGCACTCTACAGCACAGAAACAGGCTTTCAACAAAAGAACAGAAAAACAAAGCACTACTGTGTAAACTAAAACACATGTGTTGCTAGCTCAATTAAGAATACAGGAAAACTGAAAAGTAATATCTCGCACTCTACAGCAGAGAAACAAGTTTCCAACCAAAGAACATAAACGCAAAGCACAATGTTGTAAACTAAAACACATAAGTGTCGCCCGCTCAATTAGGAATACAGGAAAACTGAAAAGTGATATATATCGCACTCTACAGCACAGAAACAGGTTTCCAACAAAAGAACAGAAAAGCAAAGCACTACTGTGTAAACTAAATCACATATGTGTGGCCCGCACAGAAACACGTTTCCAATGAAAGAACACAAACAGAAAGCACAACATTGTAAACTAATTCACATACGTGTTGCCTGATCAATCAGGATAACAGGAAAACTGAAAAGTGATATATCGCACTCTATAGCACAGAAACAAGTCTCCAACAAAAGAACAGAAACACAAAGCACAACAGGAAAACTGAAAAGCAGGATCTGGCACTGTAGGGTTTCAATTAGGGTTAGGGTTAGGATTAGATTTAGGGTTAGGGTTAGGGTTATGATTAGGGTTAGGGTTACGATTAGGGTTAGGGTTAGGGTTAGAGTTAGTTTTAGAATGAGGATTAGGGTTAGGGTTAGGGTTAGGGTTAGAGTTACGGTTATGGTTAGTTTTAGCGTTAGGGTTAGGGTTTCGTTTAGTTTTAGGGTTAGGGTTAGAGTTAGCTGTAGAATGAGGGTTAGGGTTAGGGTTAGAGTTAGGTTTAAGGTTAGAGTTAGGGTTGAAACAAGGGCTATGGCTAGAGTTATGGTTAGGGTTAGATTCAGGTTTAGGGTTAGAGTTAGGGTTAGAATGAGGGTTAGGTTTAGGGTTAGGGTTAGGATTAACGTTAGGTTTAGTATTAGGGTTAGGTTTAGGGTTAGGGTTAGTGTTAGGGATAGGGTTAGGTTTAGAGTTAGGGTTAGGGTTAACTTTATGTTTAGGGTTAAAGTTAGGGTTAGGTTTAGCGTTAGGTTTAAGGTTAGGGTTACGATTATGGTTAGGGTTAGATTGAGGGTTAGGGTTAAGGTTACTGTTAAGATTCTGGTTAGGATGAGAGTTATGGTTAGGTTTAGGGTTAGGGTTAGGATTAGGGTTAGGTTTATGGTTAGGGTTAGTGTTACGATTAGAGTTAGGGTTAGAGTTAGGGATAGGTTTAGGGTTACGGTTAAGTTTAGTGTTACATTTAATGTTAGGGTTAGGGTTAGTGTTAGCGTTATGGTTAGAGTTAGCTTTAGAATGATGGTTAGGCTTAGGGGTAGGGTTAGGTTTAGGATGAGGGTTAGGGTTAGGGTTTGGGTTATGGTTAGAGTCAGCTTTAGATTTAGGGTTAGGGATAGGGTTAGAGTTAGAGATAGGTTTAGAATGAAGGTTATGTTTAGGGTTAGGGTTAGGGTTACAATTAGGGTTAGGGTAAGGGTAGGAGTTAGGGTTAAAATGAGCTCTACGGCTAGGGTTAGGGTTCGGATAGAATGAGGGTTAGGGCTAGATTTAGGGTTAGGTTTAGGGTTAGAGTTAGAGTTAGGGTTAGATTGAGATTTAGGGTTAAGTTCAGGGTTAGGATGAGCGTTAGGAGGGTTAGGGTTACAATGAGGGTCAGGTTTAAGGTTAGGGTTAGGGTTAGCATTAGGTTTAGGGTTAGGGTTAGGATGAGGTTTAGGGTTAGGGTTAGGGTTAGCAGTAGGGTTAGGGTTAGGTTTAGTGTTAGCGTTAGGGTTAATATTAGGGTTAAGTTTAGGGATAGAGTTAGTGTTAGGGTTAGGGTTAGCGTTAGGTGTAAAGTTAGGGTTAGGGTTAGGGTTAGGGTTAGAGTTACGGTAAGGTTTAGGGATAGGTTTAGGTCTATGGTTTGGGTTAGGGTTAGGGTTAGGGTTAGTGTTAGGGTTAGTTTTAGGGTTAGAGATAGGGTTAGAGTTTGATTAATGGTTAGAGTTAGCTTTAGAATGAGGGTTAGGGTTAGGTTTAGGGTTAGTGTTAGCGTTATGGTTGGGATGGGGTTTAGGGTTAGGGTTGGAGTTAGGTTTAGGGTTAGAGTTAGGGTTAGAATGAGGGCTAGGGATAGGGTTAGGGTTAGGGTTAGGGTTCGGGTTAGGGTTAGGATTATCGTTAGGGTTAAAGTTAGGGTTAGGGTCAGGGTTAGGGTTAGGTTTAGGATGTGGGTTAGGGTCAGGGTTATGGTAGGAGTTAGAGTTAGGGTTAGGATTACAGTGAGGGTTAGAATGAGGGCTAGGGCTAGGGTTAGGGTTAGGCTTACGTTTAGTGTTCGGGTTAGGGTTAGGGTTAGGGTGAGGGTTAGTGTTAGGGTTAGGGTTAGAGTTAGGGTTAGATTTATAGTTAGGATGAGGTTTAGGGTTAGGGTTAGTTTTAGGGTTAGAGTTAGGGTTAGAAGGAGGGTGAGGTTTTATGTTAAGGTTAGGGTTAGGGTTAGGGTTAGTGTTAGAATTAGGGTTATGGTTAGAGGTACCTTTAGAATGAGGTTAGAGTTAGGGGTAGGGTTAGGTTTAGGATAAGGGTTAGGGTTAAGGTTACAATTAGGGTTAAGGTTAGGGTTAGGGTTAGGGTTAGAATGAGGGTTAGGTTTAGGGTTAGGTTTAGGGTTAGCATTAGGTTTAGGGTTAGGTTTAGGATGAGGTTTAGGGTTAGGGTTAGAGTTAGATTTAGTGTTAGAGTTAGGGTTAGAATGAGGGCTAGGCTAGGGTTAGGGTTAGGTTTAGGATGAGAGTTAGGGTTACAGTTAGGGTTAAGGTTAGGGTTTGGTTTATGGTTAGAGTTAGCTTTAGAATGAGGGTTAGGGTTAGGTTTAGGTTTAGCATTAGGTTTAGGATGAGGTTTAGGGTTAGGGTTAGGGTTAGAGTTAGGTTTAGTGTTAGAGTTAGGGTTAGAATGAGTGCTAGGCTAGGGTTAGGGTTAGGTTTAGGGTTTGCATTAGGTTTAGGATGAAGTTTAGGGTTAGGGTTAGGGTTAGAGTTAGGTTTAGTGTTAGAGTTAGGGTTAGAATGAGTGCTAGGCTATGGTTAGGGTTAGGTTTAGGATGAGAGTTAGGGTTACAGTTAGGGTTAGGGTTAGGGTTTGGTTTATGGTTAGAGTTAGCTTTAGAATGAGGGTTAGGGTTAGGTTTAGGGTTAGCTGTAGGGTTAGGGTTAGGGTTAGGTTTACTGTTAGGGTTAGGTTTACTATTAGAGTTAGGTTTAGGGTTAGAGTTAGGGTTTGGGTTAGGGTTAGCATTAGGTTTAAAGTTAGGGTTAGGATGAGGGTTAGGGCTAGAGATAGGATGAGGGTTAGGGTTACAGTTAGGGTAGGGTTAGGGTTTGTGTTAAGGTTAGAGTTACCTTTAGAATGAGGGATGGGGTTAGGGTTAGGGTTAGAGTTAGGGTTAGAATGAGGGTTAGGTTTAGGTTTAGGGTTAGGGCTAGAGTTAGGGTTAGTTGTAGGCTTAGTTGTAGGGTTAAAGTTAGGGTTTGGGTTAGGGTTAGAATGAGGGCTGGGGTAAGGCTTAGGTTTAGGGTTATGTTTAGCATTATAGTTAGGGTTACAATGAAGTTTATGTTTAGGGTTAAGGTTAGAGTTAGGGTCAGGTTTAGGGATATTGTTAGGTTTAGGGTTAGGGTTAAGGTTAGGGTTAGTGTTAGGGTTTGGGTTAGGGTTAGAGTTAGGGGTATGGTTAGAGTTAGCTTTAGAATGAGGGTTAGGGTTAGCGTTATGGTTAGGGTTAGAGTTAGGGTTAGAGTTAGGGTTAGGGTTAGTGTTAGGGTAGGGATGGGGTTTAGGGTTAGGGTTACAGTTATGTTTAGGGTTAGAGTTAGGGTAAAATGAGGGCTAGGGCTAGGGTTAGGGTTAGGTTTAGAATGAGGGTTAGGGTTATGGTTAGGAATAAAATGAGGGTTAGGGTTACTGTTAGGGTTAGGATTAGGATTAGGGTTTGGGTTATGGTTAGCATTACCTTTAGAATGAGGTATAGGTTTAGGTTTAAAGTTAGAGTTAGGGTTAGAATGCAGGTTAGGTTTAGTTTTATGGTTAGGGTTAGCTGTAGGGTTAGGGTTAGGGTCAGCGTTAGGTTTAAAGTTAGGGATAGGGTTAGGATTAGGGTTAGGGTTAGGATGAGGATTAGGGTTAGGGTTAGGATGAGGATTAGGGTTAGGTTTAGGATTAGAGTTAGAGTTAGGGTTAGGATTACATTTAGGGTTAGGAAGAGGGCTAGGGATAGGGTTAGGGTTACATTTAGTGTTAGAGTTTGGGTTAGGGTTAGGGTTAGGGTTAGGGTTAGGGTTAGGGTGAGGGTTAGGGTTAGGTTTAGGATTAGGGTTAGGGTTAGAGTTAGGGTCAGTTTTAGGGATAGTGTTAGGTCTAGGGTTAGGGTTAGGATTAGGATTAGGATGAGTGTTAGGGTTAGGATGAGGGTTAGGGTTAGGATTAGGGTTTGGATGAGTGTTAGGGTTAGGATGAGCGTTAGGGTTAGGTTTAGGCTTAGGTTTCGGATGAGGGTTAGGGTTAGAATGAGGGCTAGGGCAAGGGTTAGGATTAGGGTTAGGTTTAGTGTTAGGGTTAGGATGAGGTTTATGGTTAAGTTTAGAGTTAGGGTCAGGTTTAGGGATATTGTTAGGTCTAGGGTTAGGGTTAAGGTTAGGGTTAATTTTTAGGGTTTGGGTTAGGGTTAGAGTTAGGGGTATGGTTAGAGTTAGCTTTAGAATGAAGGTTAGGGTTAGTGTTATGGTTAGGGTTAGAGTTAAGGTTAGGGTAGGAATGGGGGTTAGGGTTACAGTTAGGTTTCGGGTTAGAGTTAGGGTTAGAATGAGGTCTAGGGCTAGGTTTAGGGTTAGGGTTAGGTTTAGGATGAGGATTAGGGTTAGGAATAAAATGAGGGTTAGGGATACTGTTAGGGTTAGGGTTAGGATTAGGGCTTGGGTTATGGTTAGATTTACCTTTAGAATGAGAGATAGGGTGAGGCTTAAAGTTAGAGTTAGGGGTAGAATGCAGGTTAGGTTTAGGGTTAGGGTTATAGTTAGGATGAGGGTTAGGGTTAGGAATAGAATGAGGGTTAGGGTTACTGTTAGGGTTAGGTTTTGTTTTATGGTTAGAGTTAGCTTTATAATGAGGGATAGGGCTAAGTTTAGGGTTAGGATGAGGGTTAGGGTTAGAATGAGGGTTAGGGTTAGGGTTAGCATTAGGTTTAGCATTAGGATTAGGATGAGGTTTAGGGTTAGGGTTAGAGTCAGGTTTATGTTAGAGTTAGGGTTAGAATGAGGGCTAGGGCTAGGGTTAGGGTTCGGGTTAGGGTTAGGATGAGGTTTTGGGTTAGGTTTAGGGATAGGATGAAAGTTAGGTTTACAGTTAGGGTTAGGTTTTGGGTTATGGTTAGAGTTAGCTTTAGAATGAGGGATAGGGTTAGTGTTAGGTTTAGAGTTAGGGTTAGAATGAGGGTTAGGTTTAGGTTTAGGGGTAGGGTTACTATCAGGGTTAGATTTAGTGTTAGAGTTAGGGTTAGGGTTAGCGTTAGGTTTAAAGTTAGGGTTAGGGTTGGGGTTAGGGTTAGGGTTAGGATGAGGGTTAGGGTTATGGTTAGGGATAGGATGAGGGTTAGGGTTACAGTTAGGGTTAGGGTTAAGGTTTGAGTTATGTTTTAAATTAGTTTTAGAATGAGGGATAGTGTTAGGGTTAGGGTTAGAGTTAGGGTTAGGGTTAGGGTTAGGATGAGGGTTAGGGTTAGGGTTAGTTTTAGTGATAGGGTTACGGTTACTATTAGGCTATGTGTTAGGGTTGGAGTTAGGGTTAGGGGTAGGGTTAAGTTTAGTGTTAGGATTAGGGTTACTATTAGGGTTAGGGTTAGGGTTAGAGTTAGGGTTAGGATTAGGGTTAGCGTTAGGTTTAGAGTTAGGGATAGGGTTAGGATTAGGGTTAAGGTTAGGATTAGGGTTAGGTTTAGTTTTAAGGTTAGAGTTAGAGTTAGGATTAGGATTACAGTTAGGGTTAGGGTTAGGTTTTGGGTTATGGTTAGAGTTAGCTTTAAAATGAGGGATAGGGTTAGGGTTAGAGTTAGGGTTCGAATGAGTGTTAGGGTTAGGGTTAGGGTTAGTGTTAGGGTTAGGGTTAGGTTTAGTGTCAGGATTATGGTTACTATTAGGGTTAAGTTTAGAGTTAGGGTTATTGGTATGGTTAGGGTTAGGGTTATGGTTAAGGTTACGATGAGAGTTAGGGTTAGTGTTAGGGTTAGATTTAGGGTTAGAATGAGGGTTAGGTTTAGTTTTAGGGTTAGGGTTACTATTAGGATTAGATTTAGGGTTAGAGTTAGGGTTAGGGTTAGCGTTAGGTTTAAAGTTAGGGTTGGGGTTAGGGTTATGGTTAGGGTTAGGGATAAGATGAGGGTTAGGGTTTCAGTTAGGGTTAGGGTTAGGAATTGGGTTATGGTTAGAATTAGCTTTAGAATGAGGTATAGGGTTAGGGTAATGGTTAGAGTTATGGTTAGAATGAGGGTTAGATTTAGGGTTAGGGTTAGCTGTTGGGTTCGGGTTAGGTTTTCTGTTAGGGTTAGGGTTACTATTATGGTTAGGTTTAGGGTTGGAGTTAGGGTTAGGGGTGGGGTTAGTGTTCGGTTTAAAGTCAGGTTTTGGGGTAGGTTTAGGGTAGAGTTATTTTTAGGGTTAGGGTTAGTGTTGGGGTTAGCGTTAGCTTTAGCATTTTGATGAGTTTTAGCGTTAGGGTTAGAGTTAGGCTTATGATTAGAGTTAGCTTTAGAATGAGGGTTAAGTTTAGGTTTTGGGTTAGGATTAGGGTTATGGTTAGAGTTAGGGTTAGATTCAGGGTTAGGGTTAGAGTTAGGGTTACGATTAGGGTTATAGTTAGGATAAGAGTTAGGTTTATGATTAGAGTTAACTTTAGGGTTAGGGTTAGTTTTAGTGTTAGTGTTAGGAGTTAGGATTAGGGCTAGGGTTAAGGTTAGGGTTAGGATTAGAGTTTTGGTTAGGGTTAGGGTTATTTTTAGGGTTAGGTTTAGGGTTAGGGTTAGGTTTAAGGTTAGGGTTATTTTTAGGGGTAGGGTTAGGGTTAGGGTTAGGGGTACGGTTAGGGTTAGGTGTTAGGTTTAGGGTAGGGTTAGGGTTATGGTTAGTGATAGGAATAAGGTTAGGGTTAAGGTTAGGTTTAGGTTTAATGTTAGGTATAGGGTTAGGATGAGGGTTAGGATTAGGTTAGCGTTAGGGATAGGATGAGGGTTAGGGTTACAGTTAGGGTTAGTGTTAGGGTTCGGGTTTTTGTTAGAGTTAGCTTTAGAAATTGGGTTAGGCTTAGGGTCAGGTTTAGTGTAAGGTTTAAGGTTCTAGTAAGGTTTAGGGTTAGGATTAGTGTTAGGATCAGAGCTGAGGTTAGGATTAGGTTAGGATTAGTGTTAGTGTTAGGTTTAGTGTTAGCTTTATAGTTAGGTTTAGGGTTAGAGTTAAGGTTAAAATGAGTGCTACAGCTAAGGTTAGGGTTAGTTTTTAGGATGAGGGTTAGGGTTAGATATAGGATGAGGTTTATGGTTATGGTTAGATATTTAGGGTTAGAATGAGGTTTAGGTTTAGGGTTAGTGTTAGGGTTACGTTTAGTGTTAGGATTAGATTTAGGGTTACGGTTAGTGTTAGGGATAGGGTTAGGGTTAGAGTTAGCGTTAGGGTTAGGGTTAGGTTTAGGGTTGTAACTCGCTCAATTAGGATAACAGGAAAATGGAAATGTGATATATCGCACTCTACAGCAGAGAAACAAATTTCCAATAAAAGAACAGAAACGTAAAGAACTATGTTGTAAACTAAATCACATGTGTGTCTCTCCCTCAATTAGGAATACAGGAAAACTGAAAAGTGATGTCTTGCACTGTACAGCACAGAAACAAATTTCCAATGAAAGTACAGAAAAGCAAAGCACAACATTGTAAACTAATTCACATATGTGTCGTCCCTTCAATTAGGATAACGGGAAAACGGAAAAGTGATATCTCGCACTATGCGGCACAGAAACAAGTTTCCAACAAAAGAACAGAAACACAAAGCTCTACTTTGTAAACTAAAACACATATGTGTCCAAGGCTCAATTAGGATAACAGGAAAACGGAAAAGTGATATCTCGCACTGTACAGCACAGAAACAAGATACCATCGAAAGAACACAAATGGAAAGCACAAATGTTGTAAACTCAAACACATATATGTCGCCCGCTCAATTAGGAATACAGGAAAACTGAAAAGTGATATATCGCAATCTACAGCACAGAAACAGGTTTCCAACAAAAGAACAGAAATGCATAGCACTACTGTGTAAACTAAAACACATATGTGTCGCCCGCACAATTAGATTTACAGGAAAACTAAAAAGTGATATCTCGCACTGTACAGCACAGAAACAAGTTTCCTACGATAGAACACAAACACAAAGCACAACATTGTAAACTAATTCACATACGTGTCGCCCGCTCAATTAGGATAACAGGAACTCTGAAAAGTGATATATCTCATCTATAGCACAGAAACAAGTTTCCAACAACAGAACAGAAACGCAAAGCAGTACGTTGTAAACTCAAACACATCTATGTCGCCCACTCAATTAGGAATACAGGAAAACCGAAAGTGTTATATCGCACTCTACAGCACAGAAACAAGTTTCCAACAAAATAAGAGAAACGCAAAGCACTACATTGTAAACTAAATCACATGTGTGTCGCCCGCTCTATTACGAATATGGAAAAACTGAAAAGTGATATCTCGCACTCTACAGCACAGAAACAAGTTTCCAACAAAAGAACAGAAATGCAAAGCACAACGTTATGAACATATTCACGTACCTGTCGCCCACTCAATTAGGATGACACGAAAACTGGAAAGTGATATATCAAACTCTACAGCACAGAAACAAGTTTCCAACGAAAGACAGAAAAGCAAAGCACAACGTTATAAACTAAATCACATGTGTGTAGCTCGCTCTATTAGGAATACAGATTAACAGAAAAGTGATACATCGAACTCTACAGCAAAGGAAAAAGATACCATTAAAACAATAGAAACGCAAAGCACTACGTTGTGAACTAAATCACATGTTTGTCAAGTGGTATCTCGCACGATACGGCACAGAAACAAGTTTCCAACAAAAGAACTGAAACGCAAAGCACTATGTTGTAAACCTAAACATTAGGTTTAGGGTTAGAATGAGGGTTAGGGTTAAGGTTACGGTTAAGATGCCGGTTAGGATGACAGTTATGTTTAAGTATAGGGTTAGGGTTAGGCTTGGGTTTAAATTTAGGTTTAGGGTTAGGGTTACGATTAGGGTTAGGGTTAGGGTTAGAGTTAGGGTTACAGTTTTGGTTAGGGTTAGGGTTACATATAGGGTTAATTTTAGGGTTACGTTTAATGTTAGGGTTAGGGTTGGAGTTAGCATTATGGTTAGGGTTAGCTTTACAATGAGGGCTAGGGTTAGGGTTAAGGTTAGATTTAGGTTTAGGGTTAGAGTTAGGGTTAAAATGGGGGCTATGACTAAGGTTAGGATTAGGGTTAGGATGAGTGTTAGTGTTAGATTTAGGTTAGGGTTAGAGTTAGGGTTAGAATGTGGGTTACAGTTAAGGTTAGGTTTAGGGTTAGACATAGGGTTAGGTTTAGGGTTAGGGTTAACTTTAGGTTTAGGGTTAGAGTTAGGGTTAGGTTTATTGTTACGGTTAGGGTTAGCATTAGGGTCAGGGTTACTTTTAGTGTTAGGGTTAGTGTTAGGGTTAGGTTTAGGATGAGGGTTAGGGTTAGAGTTAGGGATAGTATGAGGGTTAGAGTTACAGTTACTGTTATGGTTAGGGTTAGGGTTGTGATGGGGGTTAGGGTTAAGTTTAGAGTTAGGTTTAGGTTTAGAGTTAGGGTTAGAATGAGGGCTTGAGCTAGGGTTAGGGTTAGGGTTAGGTTTAGGGTTAGGGTTAGGGTTAGGATGAGCGTTAGGGTTAGGGTTAGGAATAGGATGATGGTTAGAGGTACTCTTAGGGTTAGGGTTAGGGTTTGGGTTATGGTTAGATTTAGCTTTACAATGAGGGATAGGGTTAGGGTTAGGGTTAGAATTAGGGTTAAGGTTAGGGTTAGCGTTAGGGTTAAATTTAGGTTTAGGGGTAGGGTTAGCGTTAGTGTTAGAGTTAGGGTGAGGGCTAGGGCTAGGGTTAGGGTTAGGGTTAGGATGAGGGTTAGGGTTAGGTTTAGGGATAGGATGAGGGTTACGGTTTCAGTTAGGGTTAGGGTTAGGGTTTGGTTTATGGTTAGAGTTAGCTGTAGAATGAGGGATAGCGTTAGGTTTAGAGTTAGGGTTAGGATTAGTGTTAAGGTTTGAATGAGGGTTAGGGTTAAGGTTAGGGTTAGGATGAGGGTTAAAATGAGGGTTAGGGTTAGGTTTAGGGTTAGGGTTAGGTTTATGGTTAGGGTTAGGATTATTGTTAGAGTTAGTTTTAGGGTTAGGGTTAGAGTTAGGGTTAGAATGAGGGTTAGATTTAGGTTTAGTGTTAGGGTTAGCATTAGGTTTAGGGTTAGGGTTAGGATGAGGTTTAGGGTTAAGGTAAGGGTTAGGGTTAGGTTTACGGTTAGAGTTAGGGTTAGAATGAGGTTTAGGTTTAGGGTTAGGGTTAGGGTTAGGGTTACTATTCGGGTCAGGTTTAGTGTTAGATTTAGGGTTATGGTTTTGGTTATCGTTAGGTTTAAAGTTAGGGTTAGGTTTAGGTATAGGTTTAAGTTTTGGGTTACGTTTAATGTTAGGGTTAGAGTTGGAGTTAGTGTTATGGTAAGAGTTAGCTTTAGAATGATGGCTAGGGTTAGGATTAGGGTTCGATTTAGGTTTAGGGTTAGAGTTAGGGTTAAAATGAGGGGTATGGCTAGGGTTAGGATTAGGTGTAGGATGAGCATTAAGGTTAGATTTAGGGTTATGGTTAGGGTTAGGATTAGAGTTAGGGTTAGAATGTGGGTTATGTTTAAGGTTACGGTTAGGATGAGGGTTAGGGTTAGGATTAGGGTTAGTGTTAGTGTTAGTGTTAGGGTTAGAATGAGGGTTAGGGTTATGTTTAGAGTTAGTGTTAGGGTTAGGGTTAGGAATAGGGTTCAGGTTAGGGTTAGTTTTAGGGTTAGAGTTGTGTTAGAAAGAGGGTGAGGTTTTGGTATAGGGTTGGGGTCAGTGTTAGGGTTAGGGTTATGTTTAGAGTTAGCTTTAGAATGAGGTTTAGGGTTAGGGGTAGGGTTACTATTAGGGTTAGGGTTAGGGTTAGTTAGGGTTAAGGTTAGGGATAGCGTTAGGTTTAAAGTTAGGGTTAGAGTTAGGATTAGGGTTAGGATGAGGCTTAGGGTTATTGTTAGGGTAGAGTTAGAGTTAGGGTTAGGATTGCAGTTAGGGTTAGAATGAGGGCTAGGGCTAGGGTTAGGGTTAGGGTTACGTTTAGTGTTAGGGTTTGGTTTAGGGTTAGGGTTACGGTTAGGCTGAGGGTTAGGGTTAGGGTTAGAATTAGGGTCAGGTTTAGGGATAGGGTTAGGTCTAGGTTTAGGGTTAATGTTAGGATTAGGATGAGGGTTAGGGTTAGGGTTAGGATGAGCGTTAAGGTTAGGATTATGCTTAGGGTTAGGATGAGGGTTAGGGTTAGGTTTAGGGTTAGGGTTAGCGTTAGCATTAGGTTTAGGCTTAGGGTTAGGGTGAGGTTTATGGTTAGGGTTAGGGTTAGGGTTAAGGTTAGGTTTACAGTTAGAGTTAGCGTTAGAATGAGGGTTAGGTTAGGCTTAGTGTTAGTGTTATGGTTACAATTAGGGTTAGGGTTCGGATTAGGGTGGGGGTTAGGGTCAGGGTTAGAGTTAGTGTCAGCATTAGGGATAGGGTTAGGTCTAGGGTTAGGGTTAGGGTTAGGATTAGGATGAGGGTTAGGTTTAGGGTTAGGATGAGGGATAGGGTTAGGATTAGGGTTAGAATTAGGGTCCGGTTTAGGGATAGGGTTGGGTCTAGGTTTAGGGTTAATGTTAGGATTAGGATGAGGGTTAGGGTTAGGGTTATGGTTAGGATGAGGGTTAGGGTTATTGTTAGGGTTAGGATGAGCGTTAAGGTTAGGATTATGCTTAGGGTTAGGATGAAGGTTAGGGTTAGGTTTAGGGTTAGGGTTAACGTTAGCATTAGGTTTAGGCTTAGGGTTAGGGTGAGGTTTAGGGTTAGGGCTAGGTTTAGGGTTAAGGTTAGGTTTACGTTTAGAGTTAGGGTTAGAATGAGGGTTAGGTTAGGCTTAGTGTTAGCGTTAGGGTTATGATTAGGGTTAGGGTGAGGGTTAGGTTTAGGGTTAGAGTTAGGGTTAGGGTTAGGATGAGGATTAGGGTTAGGATGAGTGTTAGGGTTAAAGTTAGGGTTAGAATGTGGGTTAGGTTTAGGGTTAGGGTTAGTGTTAGCATTAGGTTTAGACTTAGGGTTAGGGTGAGGTTTAGGGTTAGGGTTAGGGTTAGGGTTAGGGTTAGGGTTAGGGTAAGGGTTAGAGTTAGAGTTAGGGTTAGATTTAGGGTTAAAATGAGGTCTACGGCTAGGGTTAGGGTTAGAATGAGGGTTAGGGTTAGTTTTAGGGTTAGGTTTAGGGTTAGTGTTAGAGTTAGGGTTAGAATGAGGTTTAGGGTTAAGGTCACGGTTAGGATCAGGGTTAGGAGGGTTAAGGTTACAATGAGGGTTACGTTTAAGGTTAGGGTTAGGGTTGGCATTAGGTTTAGGGTTAGGCTTAGGATGAGATTTAGGGTTAAGGTTAGAGTTAGGTTTAGCTTTAGAGTTAGTGTTAGAATGAGGGCTAGGGCTAGGGTTAGGGTTAGGGTTAGGATGAGGGTTAGTGTTAGGGTTAGGGTTAGGTATAGGATGAGGATTACGGTTACTGTTAGGGTTAGTGTTAGGGTTTGCGTTATGGTTAGATTTAGGTTTAGAATGAGGGATAAGGTTAGGTTTAGGGTTAGAGTTAGGGTTAGGGTTAAAGTTAGGGTTAGGGTTAGGGTTAGGATGAGTCTTAGTGTTAGGGTTAGAGTTAGAGTTAGGATTAGGATTACAGTTAGGGTTAGAATGAGGGCTAGGGCTAGGGTTAGGGGTAGGGTTACATTTAGTGTTAGGGTTAGGGTTAGGGTAGGGTTAGGGTTAGGGTTATGGTTAGAGTTAGCTTTAGAATGAGGGATAGGGTTAGGGTTAGGGTTAGAGGTAGGGTTAGAATGAGGGTTAGGTTTAGGGTTAGGGTTTGGGTTAGGGTTAGAGTTAGGTTTAGGGTTAGAGTTAGGGTTAGAATCAGGGCTAGGGTAGGGTTAGGGTTAGGATGAGGTTTAGGGCTAGGTTTAGGGATAGGATGAGGGTTAGGGTTACAGTTAGGGTTAGGGTTAGTGTTTGGGTTATGGTCAGGGTTAGCTTTAGAATGAGGGATAGAGTTAGTGTTAGGGTTCGAGTAGGTTTAGAATGAGGGTTAGGATGAAGGTTAGGGTTAGGTTTAGAGTTAGGATGAGCGTTAGGGTTAGGTTTAGGGTTAAGTTTAGGATGAGGGTTAGGGTTAGGATTAGTGTTAGGGTTAGAATGAGCGTTAGGGTTATTGTTAGAAATAGGATGAGTGTTAGGATGACGGTTAGGGTTAGGGTTAGGTTAGAGTTAGGGTTTAGGGTTAGGGTTAGTTTAGGGTTAGGTTTAGGGATAGGATGAGGGTTAGGGTTACAGTTAGGGTTAGAGTTAGGGTTTGGGTTATGGTCAGAGTTAGCTTTAGAATGAGGGATATGGTCAGAGTCAGGGTTAGAATGAGGGCTAGGATGAGGGTTAGTGTTAGGTTTAGATTTAGGATGAGCGTTAGGGTTAGGTTTAATGTTAGTGTTAGAATGAGGGTTAGGGTTATTGTTAGGGATAGGATGAGGGTTAGGATGACGGTTAGGGTTAGGGTTAGGTTAGAGTTAGGGTTAGGATGAGGTTTAGGGGTTACGGATAGGGTTTGGCTTAGGGTCAGGTTTAGGGTAAGTGTTAGGGTTTGGTTTAGGGATAGGATGAGGGATAGTGTTAGTTTTAGGGTTAGCATTAGGTTTAGGGTTAGGGTTAGGGTAGAATTAGGTTTAGGGTTAGGGTTATTGTCTGGCTCAGGGTTAGGATTAGGGTTATGGTTAGAGTTATTGTTAGAATAGGTTTAGGGTTAGGGTTATGGTTAGAGTTAGGGTTACAATTAGGGTTATGGTTAGGGTTAGAGTTACCTTTAGGGTTAGGGTTAGGTTTAGGTTTAGGGATAGGGTTAAAGATAGGATTAAATTTAGTTTTAGGTTTAGGGTTAGGGTTAGGGGTAGTGTTAAGTTTATGGTTAGGGTTAGGGTTAGGGTTAGTTTTAGGGTTATGGTTAGGGTTACAATGAGGGTTAGGGTTAGGTTTAGAATGAGGTCTAGGGCTAGGGTTAGTGTTAGGGTTAGGTTTAGTGTTAGGGTTAGAGTTAGGGCTAGGGTTAGGGTGAGGTTTAGTGTTAGGTTTAGGGTTAAAGTTAGGATCAGGTTTAGGGATACGGTTATGTTTTGGGTAGAGTTAGGGTTAGGATTAGGATGAGGGTTAGGTTTAGGGTTAGGGTTAGGATGAAGGTTAGGTTTAGAATTAGGGTTAAGGTTATGTTTAGGGTTAGGGTTAGGATGAAAGTTAGGTTTAGGCTTAGTGATAGAGTTAGTGTCATGTTTAGGGATAGCGTTAGGTCTAGGGTTAGGGTTAGGGTTAGGATGAGGGTTAGGGTTAGGGTTAGGATGAGGGTTAGGGTTAGGGTTACGGTTAGGATGAGGGTTAGGGTTATTGTTAGGGTTAGGATGAGCGTTAAGGTTAGGTTTAGTGTTAGGTTTAGGATGAGTGTTAGTGTTACAGTTAGGGTTAGAATGAGGGTTAGGGTTAGGGATAGGGTTAGGGTTAGCATTATGTTTAGGCTTAGGGTTAGGGTTAGGGTTAGAGTTAAGGTTAGGTTTACGGTTAGAGTTAGGGTTAGAATGAGGGTTAGGTTAGGCTTAGTGTTAGTGTTAGGGTTACAATTAGGGTTAGGGTGAGGGTTAGGTTTAGGGTTAGAGTTAGCGTCAGGTTTAGGGATAGGGGTAGGTCTAGGGTTAGGGTTAGGATTAGGATGAGGGTTAGGGTTAGGGTTTGGGTTAGGGTTAGGATGAGGGTTAGGGTTAGGGTTAGCATTAGGTTTAGGGTTAGGTTTGGGATGATGTTTAGGGTTAGGTTTAGGTTTAGAGTTAGATTTATGTTTAGAGTTAGATTTAGAATGAGGGCTAGGGCTAGGCTTAGGGTTAGGGTTAGGATGAGGGTTAGGGTTACAATTAGGGTTAGGGTTAGGGTTTGGGTTATGGATAGGGTTAGGGTTAGGAATAGGGTGAGTGTTACTGTTAGGGTTAGGGTTAGCGTTTGGGTTCTGGTTAGAGTTAGCTTTAGAATGAGGGATAGGGTTAGGGTTAAGGTTAGCGGTAGGGTTATAGTTAGGGTTAGTTTTAGTGTTGGTGTTAGGGTTACTCATAGGTTTATGGTTAGGGTTAGAGTTAGGGTTAGGGTTAGCGTTAGGTTTAAATTTAGGGTTAGGGTTAGGGTTAGGATGAGAGTTAGTGTTATGGTTAGGGTAGAGTTAGAGTTAGGGTTAGGATTACAGTTAGGGTTAGAATGAGGGCTAGGGTAAGGTTAGGGTTAGGGTTAGCATTAGGTTTAGGGTTAGGTTTAGGATGAGGTTTAGGTTTAGGGTTAGGATTAGGGTTAGGTTTAGGGTTAGAGTTAGGTTTAGAATGAGGGCTAGGGCTAGGGTTTGGGTTAGGGTTAGGGTTAGGATTAGAGTTATGTTTAGGGTTAGGGTTAGGGATATGATGATGGTTACCGTAACAATTAGGTTTAGGGTTAGTGTTAGTGTTGGCAGTAGGGTTAGTGTTAGAGATAGTTTCAGTGTTAGGGTTAGGGTTACTATTAGGGTTAGGTTTAGGGTTAGAGTTAGGGTTTGGGTTAGGATTAGCGTTAGGTTTAAAGTTTGGTTTAGGGTTAGGGTTAGGATGAGTGTTAGGGTTAGTGTTAGTGTTAGGTTTAGGTATAGGTTAGGGTTAGGTTTACAGTTATGAGGGTTAGGGTTACAGTTAGGGTTAGGGTTAGGGTTTGGGTTATGGTTAGAGTTAGCTTTAGAGTGAGGGATAGGGTTAGGGTTAGGGTTAGAGTTAGGGTTAGAATGAGGGTTAGGTTTAGGGGTAGGGTTAGGGTTAGGTTTAGTGTTAGGTTTAGGGTTAATATTAGGGTTATGTTTAGGGTTAGCGTTTGGGTTAGGGGTAGGGTTAGCGTTAGGGTTAAAGTTAGGGTTAGGGTTAGGATTAGGGTTAGGCTTAGGTTTAGGGTTAGGGTTACGATGAGGATTAGGGTTAGGGTTAGAATGAGGGCTAAGGCTAGGGTTAGGGTTAGGGTTAGGATGAGTGTTAGGGTTAAGGTTAGGGATAGGATGAGTGTTAGAATGACGTTTAGGTTTAGGGTTAGGGTTAGGATGAGGGTTAGGGGTTAGGGTTAGGGCTAGGTTTAGTGTTAGGGTTACGGTTAGGGTTAGAGTTAGGGTTCTGTTTAGGGTTAGCATTAGGTTTAGGGTTAGGTTTAGGGTTAGCGTAGAGTTAGGTTTAGGGTTAGGGATAGTGTTGCGGTTAGAGTTAGCTTTAGCGTTTTGATGAGGGTTAGGGTTAGGGTTAGAGTTAGGTTTATGGTTAGAGTTAGCTTTAGAATGAGGGTTAGGTTTAGGGTTAGGTTTAGGGTTAGGGTTGGGACGAGAGTTAGGGTTAGGATTAGCATTAGGGTTAGAGTTAGGGTTAGGGTTAGCATTAGGTTTAAAGTTTGGGATAGGGTTAGGGTTAGGGTTAGGATGAGGGTTAGGGTTAGGGTTAAGTTTAGAGTTAGAGTTAGTGTTAGGATTACACTTAGGTTTAGAATGAGGGCTAGGGCTAGGGTTAGGTTAGGGTTAAATTTGGTGTTAAGGTTTAGGTTAGGGTTAGGCTCAGGTTTAGGGATAGGGTTAGGTCTAGGTTTAGGTTTAGGGTTTGAATTAGGATGAGGGTTAGGGTTAGGGTCAGGATGAGAGTTAGGGTTAGGTTTAGGGTTCAAATGAGTGTTTGGGTTAAGGTTAGGGTTAGGATGAGTGTTAGGATGAGGGTTAGGGTTAGGGTTAGGATGAGGGTTAGGGTTAGGTTTAAGGTTAGGTTTAGGGTTAGGGTTAGGGTTAGGGTTAGGGTTAGGGTTAGGATGAGGGTTAGGGTTAAGGTTAGGGTTAGGGTTTTTTTAGTGTTAAGGTTAGGGTTAGGGTTAGGATGAGGGTTAGGATTAGGATGAGGTTTAGGATTAGGGTTAGGATTAGATGAGGGTTAGGGTTAGGATTAGGGTTAGGGTTAGAATGAGGGTTAGGGTTAAGTTTAGGGATAGGATGAGGGTTAGGATGACGGTTAAGGTTAGGGTTAGTTTTAGGGGTAGGGATAGGGTTAGGATGATGGTTAGGGGTTAGGGTTAGGGTTAGGCTTAGGGTAAGGGTTAGGGTTAGGGTAGAGTTAGGGTTAGGGTTAAGGTTAGGGTTAGGGTAAGGATGGGGGTTAGGGTTACAGTTAGAGTTATGTTTTGGGTTAGAGTTAGGGTTAGAATGAGGGCTAGGGCTAGGGTTAGTGTTAGGGTTAGTGTTAGGGTTAGGGTTAGGATGAGGTTTATGGTTAGAGTTAACTTTAGAATGAGGCATAGGGTTAGGGTTAAAGTTAGATTTAGGGTTAGAATGAGTGTTAGGTTTAGGGTTAGGGTTAGGGTTAGGGTTAGTGTTAGGATTAGGTTTACTATTAGGTTTAGGGTTAGGGTTAGGGTTAGAGTTAGGGTTAGGTGTAGGGTTAGGTTTGAAGTTAGTGAGAGGATTAGTGTTAGGGTTAAGTTTAGGATAGGGTTAGTTTTAGGGTTAAGGTTAGAGTTAGAGTTAGGTTTAGATTACAGTTGAGGTTAGAATGAGGACTAGGTCTAGGGTTAGGGTTAGGGTTACTTTTACTGTTATGGTTTGGGTTAGGGTTAGTGTAGGGTGAGGGTTAGGGTTAGAATTTGAGTTAGGGTCAGGTTTAGGGATAGGATTAGGTCTAGGGATAGGGTTAGGATTTTGATTAGGATGAGGGTTAGTGTTAGGTTTAGGGTTAGGATGAGGGTTAGGGTTAGGATTAGGGTTAGGTTTAGAATTAGGTTTAGGGTTAAGGTTAGGGTCAGGATGAGTGTTAGGATGAGGGTTAGGATTAGGTTTAGGGTTAGGTTTAGGATGAGTGTTAGGATTAGGATAGGGTTAGGGTTAGAGTTAGGGATAGAATGAAGGTTAGGTTTAGGGTTAGGTTTAGTGTTAGATTTAGGGTTAGGGTTAGGGTTAGAGTTAGGGTTATGGTTAGAATTAGCTTTAGAATGAGGTTTAGGGTTAGTGTTAGGGTTAGTGTTACGATGAGGGTTAGGGTTAGATTTAGGCTTTGAGTTATGTATAGGGTTAGAGTTAGGGTTAGGGTTAGCATTTGGTTTAGGGTTAGAGATAGGGTTAGAGTTATGATTAAGGTGAGGGTTAGGTTTAGAGTTAGGGTTATGGTTAGAGTTAGCTTTAGAATGAGAGTTAGGGTTAGGGTTAGAGTTAGGGCTAGAGTTAGGGTTAGAAAGTGTGTTCGTTTTAGGGTTAGGGTTAGCATTAGCGTTAGGTTTAGTGTTAGTGTTAGGGTTAGGGTTAGGTTTAGGTATAGGTTTTGTTTTAGGGTTAGGGTTAGGGTTAGGGTTAAATTTACGATTAGGGTTAGGTTTAGGGTTAGAGTTAGGGTTATGGTTAGAGTTAGCTTTAGAATGAGGTTTAGGGTTAGGGTTGGTGTTAGGATTAGAGTTAGGGTTAGCATTTTGATGAAGTTTAGGTTTAGGTTTAGGGTTAGGTTTGGAGTTAGGGTTAGAATGAGGATTAGGGTTAGGGTTAGCGTTAGGGTTAGGGTTAGGGTAGAGTTAGGTTTAGAGTTAGTGTTAGAATGAGGGTTAGGTTTAAGATTAGGATTAGTGTAGGTTTAGGGTTAGGGATAGAATTAGGGTTAAGGTTAGGGTTAGGAGGAGGGTTAGGGTTAGGGTTTGAGTTAGGGTAAGGGTTAGAGTTAGGGTTAGAATGAGGGCTAGGACTATGATTAGGTTTAGCTTTAGGGTGAGGGTTAGGGTTAAAGTTAAGGTTAGAGGTAGCGTTATGTTTAGGGTTAGAGTTAGGTTTAGGGTTATCGTTTGGATGAGGGTTAGTGTTAGGGTTAGAGGTAGGGTTAGAATGTGGGTTAGGTTTGGTCTTAGGATTAGGGTTAGGTTTAGGTTTAGGGTTAGAGTTAGGGCTAGGATTAGGGTTAGGATGAGGGTTAGGTTTAGGTTTAGGTTTAGGGTTAGCTTTAGGTTTAGGGATAGGTTTAGGTTTAGGATCAGGGATAGCATTCACTTTAGGGTTAGGGTTAGTGTTAGGTTTAGGGTTAGAGTTAGGGTTAGGGTTAGGGTTAGGGTTAGGGTTAGGTTTAGAGTTAGGGTTTTGGTTAGAGTTAGCTTTAGAATGAGGGTTACGTTTAGCGTTGGGTTTAGGGTTAGGGTTAGGTTTAGGGTTAGGGTTAGGTTTAGGGTTAAGGATAGGGTTAGGTTTATGATTCGATTTAGGGTTAGATTTAGGGTTAGGGTTAGGCTTAGGGTTAGTGTTAGGATTACGATTAGGGTTAGGGTTAGGTTTGGAATTAGGGATATGGTTAGAGTTAGCTTTAAAATGAGAGTTAGTGTTAGGGCTAGGATGAGGGTTAGGGTTAGGGTTAGGGTTAGTGTCAGAGTTGGTTAGAATGAGGGTTAGGTTTAGGGTTAAGGTTAGGGTTAGCATTAGGTTTAGTGTTAGAGTTAGTGTTTGGTTTAGGGTTAGAGTTAGAGTTAGGGTTAGGGTTAGGGTTAGAGTTTGGGTTGGCTTACGATTAGAGTTAGGGTTAGGTTTAGATTTAGGGTTATGGTCAGAGTTACCTTTAGAATGAGGCTTAGGGTTAGGATGTGGGTTAGGGTTAGGGTCAGAATTAGGGTTAGAATGATGGCTAGGCCTAGGGTTAGGTTAGAGTTAGGGTTAGGGTTAGCTTTAGGATGAGGGTTGGTGTTAGTGTTAGGGTAGGGTTAGAGGTAGGGTTAGAATGTGTGTTAGGTTTAGTCTTAGAGTTAGGGATAGGGTTAGGGTTAGGATGAGGGTAAGGTAAGGGTTAAGTTCAGGGTTAGTATGAGTGTTAGGGTTAGGGTTAGTTTAGAGGTAGGGTTAGGGTTAGTGTTAGGGTTAGTGTTAGCCTTAAATTTAGTGTTATGGTTAGGTTGAGGGTTAGGGATAGGGTTATGGCTAGGGTTAGGGTTAGGGCAGAGTTAGGTGTAGGGTTAGTGTTCGAATGAGGGTTAGGTTTAGGATTAGGATTAGGGTAGATTTAGGGTTAGGGATAGAGTTAGGGTTAGTGTTAGGGTTAGGATGAGGGTTAGAGTTAGGGTAAGGGTTAGAATGAAGGGCTAGGACTATGGTTAGGTTTAGGTTTATGATGAGGGTTTGCGTTAGAGTTAGGGTTAGTGGTAGCGTTAGGTTTAGGTTTAGAGTTAGGTTTCGGTTTAGGGTTAGCATTAGGATGAGTGTTAGAATTAGGTTTAGAGGTAGGGTTAGAACGTGGGTTAGGTCTAGTCTTAGGTTTAGGGATAGGGTCAGGTTGAGGGTAAGTTTTAGGCTTAATTTCAGGGTTAGGATTAGGGTTAGGGTAGAGGTATGGTTAGGGTTAGGGTTAGGTTTAGGTTTAGGTTTAGGGTTAGGGTTAGGTTGAGGGTTAGTTATAGGGTTAGGGTTAGGATGAGGGTTAGGGTAAGGTTTAGGGTCAGCTATAGTTTTCGCTTTAGGGTTAGGGTTAGGGTTATCATTAGGTTTAGGGTCAGAGTTAGAGTTAGGGTTACAGTTAGCTTTAGAATGAGGATTGGTGTTAGAGTTAGGGTTAGGGGTAGGGTTAGGGTTAGGGTTACGATTAGGGTTAGGGTTAGTGTTAGGATGAGGGAAAGGGGTAGGGTTAGGTTCAGCGTTAGGATGAGGTTTAGGGTTATGGTTAGGGTTAGGGTTAGGTTAGAGTTAAGGTTAGTGTTAGGGTTATGGTTAGGTTTAGGTTGAGGGATAGGATTAGGGTTAGGGTTAGGTTTAAAGTTAGGGTTAGGATGAAGGTTAGAGTTAGGTTTAGGGTTAGAGTTAGGGTTAGGATTAGGGTTAGTGTTTAGGGTTAGGTTTAGGGTTAGGGTTAGTGTTAGAGGTAGGGTGAGAATGTGGCTTAGGTTTAGTCTTACAATTAGGGTTAGTGTGAGAGTTACAATTAGGGTTAGCGTTAGGGTTAGAGTTAGGGTTATGTTTAGAGTTAGCTTTAGAATGAGGGTTAGGGTTAGTTTTAGGGTTAGGGTTAGGGTTACGATGAGGGTTAGGGTTAGGCTTTGAGTTATGTTTAGGGTTAGAGTTAGGGTTAGGGTTAGCGTTAGATTTAGGGTTAGAGTTAGGGTTAGGGTTACAATTAAGGTGAAGGTTAGGTTTAGAGTTAGGGTTATGGTTAGAGTTAGCTTTAGAATGAGGGTTAGGGTTAGGGTTAGGGTGAGGATGAGGGTTAGGATTAGGTTTAGGGTAAGTGTTAGGTTTAGGGTTAGCGTTAGGTTTAGGGTTAGGTTGAGGTTTAGTTTTAGGGTTAGGGTTAGGGTCAGGGACAGGATTCGCTTTAAGATTAGGGTTAGGTTTAGCATTAGGTTGAGGGATAAGTTTAGGTTAAAGGTTAGGGTTAGGGTTAGGAAAAGGGTTAGGTTTAGGGTAAGAGTTAGGTTTAGAATGAGGGTTAGCGTTAGGCTTAGGTATAGGGTTACGGATAGGGTTAGGTTTATGGTTATGGTAGGTTTAGTTTTAGGTTTAGGGTTAGAGTTAGTGTTAGGGTTAGGTTTAGGATCAGGTTTAGGGTTAGCTTTAGAATGAGGGTTAGGATTAGTGTTAGTGTTAGGGTTATGGTTTGAATTAACTGTAGAATGAGGGTTAGGTTTAGTGTAAGGGTTAGGGTCAAGGTTAGGGTTAGGATGAGGTTTAGGGTTAGGGTTAGGTTTAGGGTAGAGTTAGGGTTAGGGTTAGGGTTAGGGTTAGGGCAAGGCTTAGGGTAAGTGTTAGGGTTAGGGTTAGGATTAGGGTTAGGCTTAGGGTTAGGTTTAGGACGAGGGATAGGGTTAGGGTTAGGGTTAGGGATAGGTTTAGGTTTAGGGTTAGGGTTAAATTTATGATTAGTTTTAGGTTTAGGGTTAGAGTTAGAGGTTGGGTTAGAATGTGGGTTAGGTTTAGTCTTACAATTAGGGTTAGTGTTAGGGTTACGATTAGGGTTAGCGTTAGGGTTACAGTTGGGGTTATGTTTAGAGTTAGCTTTAGAATGAAGGTTAGGGTTAGTGTTAGGGTTAGGATGATGGTTAGTGTTAGAGTTAGGGTTAGCATTTTAATGAGTGTTAGGGTAGGTTTAGGGTTAGGTTTAGAGTTAGGGTTAGAATAAGGGTTAGGGTTAGGATGAGGGTTAGGGTTAGGTTTAAGGTTAGGTTTAGAGTTAGCTTTATGTTTAAGGTTAGCTTTAGGGTTAGGGTCATGGATAGGGTTTGCTTTAGCGTTAGGGTTAACAATAGGTTTAAGGTTAGAGTTAGGGTTAGGATTAGGGTTACAATTAGGGTTAGGGTTAGGTTTACAGTTAGGGTTATGGTTAGAGTTAGCTTTAGAATGAGGGTTAGGGTTAGGGATAGGGTTAGGATGAGGGTTACGCTTGGGTTTAGGGGTAGGTTTACAGTTAGTGTTAGGGTTAGGGTTGTATGAGGGTTACTGTCTTTTTTAGGGTTAGGATGGAGATAGGTTTAGGGTTAGGGTTAGTTTTGAGGTTAGGGTTAGTGTTAGCATTTGATGAGGGTTAGGTTAGGTTTAGTTTTAGGTTTAGAGTTAAAATGAGGGTTATGGTTAGGGTAAGTGTTAGGGTTAGAGTTAGGGTTAGAATGAGGTTTAGGTTCAGGATTAGGATTAGGGTAGGTTTAAGGTTAGTGTTAGGATGAGGGTTTGGGTTAGAGTAAGGGTTAGAGTTAGGGTTACATGTTAGAGGTAGGGGTAGAATGAGGGCTAGGGCTAGGGTTAGGTTTAGGGTTAGGATTTAGGGTTATGGTTAGAGTTAGTGTTACAGTTAGCTTTAGGTTTAGGGTTAGAGTTAGGGTTAGGGTTAGGTTTAGCGTTAAAATGAATGTTAGTGTTAGGGTTAGGGTTAAGGTTAGAGTTAGGGTTAGAATGTGGGTTAGGTTTAATCTTGGGATTAGGTTTAGGGTTAGGTTTAGGTTCAGGGTTAGGTTTAGGGTTAGGATGAGGGTTAGGGTTAGGGTTAGCTTTAGGTTTAGGGTTAGGTTTAGGGGTAGGGTCAGGGATAGGGTTTGCTTTAGGTTTAGGGTTAGGGTTAGCGTCAGTTTTAGGGTTAGTATGAAGATTAAGGTTAGGGTTAGGGTTAGGTTTAGGGTTAGGATGAGGGATAGGTTTAGTTTTAGGTTCAGGGTAAGGTTAGGGTTAGCATTAGCTTTAGAATGAGGTTTAGGGTTAAAGTTAGGGTTATGATGAGGGTTAGGTTTAGGGTTAGGATTAGCGTTAGGTTTAGGGTTAGAGTTAGGGTTAGGTTTAGGGTTAGGGTTAGGGTTACAATTAGGGTTAGGGTTACGTTTAGAGTTAGGGATATGGTTAGAGTTAGCTTTAGAATGAGGTTTAGGGTTAGTGTTAGGTTAAGGTTTAGGATTAGGTTTAGGTTTGGTGTTAGGTTTAGGGGTAGGGTTAGGTTTATGGTTAGGCTTAAATTTAGGGTTAAGGTTAGGGTTAGGGTTACGATTAGGGTTAGGTTTACAGTTAGGGATATGGTTAGATTTAGCTTTAAAAAGAGGTTTAGGGGTAGGTTTAGGATCAGGATTAGGGTTAGGTTTACGGTTAGAGTTAGGTTTAGGGTTAGGGTTAGGGTTACGATTAGGGTTAGGGTTAGGGTTAGGATGAGGGTAAGGGTTAGGGTTAAGTTTAGGGTTACTATGAGCTTTAGGTTTAGGGTTATTGTAAAGTTAGGGTTAAGGTTAGGGTTAGGGTTAGGTTTAGGCTTAGGGTAAGGGTTAGGTTTAGGGTTAGGTTTAGGGTTAGGATGAGGGATAGGGTTAGGTTTACTTTCGGGTTATGGTTAGCTTTAGCTTTAGAATGAGGGTTATGGTTAGGGTTAGGTTTAGGATGTGGGTGAGGGTTAGGGTTAGGGTTAGAATGAGGGTTAGGTTTATGTTTAGGGTTAGGGTTAGGGATAGGTTTAGGTTTAGGGTTAGGGTTAGGGTTAGAAATAGGTTTAGGGTTAGAATTAGGTTTAGGTTAATGTTGGGGTTAGGGTTACAATTAGGGTTAGGGTTAGGTTTGGAGTTAGGGTTATATTTAGGGTTAGCTTTAGAATGAGGGTTAGTGTTAGGGTAAGGATGCGTTTTAGGGATATGTTTATGTTTAGGGTTAGGATTAGGGTTAGGTTTAGGTTTACGATTAGGGTTAGGTGTAGGTTTAGATTTAGGGTTATTGTTAGAGTTAGCTTTAGAATGAGGGTTAGGGTTAGGGTTAGGATGAGGTTTAGGGTTAGGTTTAGGGTTTGAGTTTGACTTCGGTTTAGGGTGAGAGTTATGGTTAAAATGAGGGCTAGGCTAGGGTTAGGGTTAGGATGTGGGTACGATTAGAGTTAGGGTTAGTGTTATGCTTAGGGTTAGTTAGGGTGAGGGATAGGCTAAGGTTTGTGGTTACAGTCAAGGTTAGTGTTAGGTTTCGGGTTATGGTTAGAGTTAGCTTTAGAATGAGGGTTAAGGTTAGGTTTAGGGTAAGGGTTAGGGTTAGGGTAAGGTTTAGGGTTAGGGTTAGTGTTAGGATGACGAATAGGGTTAGGTTTACAGTTATGGTTAGGGTTAGCGTTAGGTTTAGGGTTAGGGTAAGGGTTATCGTTAGGTTTAGGGTTACCTATAGTGTTAGGGTTAGGGTTAGGTTTAGGGTTAGGGTTCGGGTTGAGGATAGGGTTAGCGTTAGGTTTAGGGTTACCTTTAGTGTTAGGGTTAGGGTTAGAGTTAGGGTTATGTTTAGAGTTAGCTTTACAATGAGGGTTAGGGTTAGGTTTATGGATAGAGTTAGGTTTAGAGTTAGGGTTAAAATGAGGGTTACGGCTAGGGTTAGAGTCAGGGTTAGGATGAGGTTTAGGGTTAGATTTAGGGTTAGGTTTAGGTTTAGCGTTTGAGTTAGGGTTAGAATGAGGGATAGGGTTAGGTTTAGGGTTAGTGTTAGGGTTAGGATGAGGGTTGGGGTTATGGTTAGGGTTACAGTTAGAATTCGGGTTAGAATGAGGATTAGGTTTAGATTTAAGGTTAGGGTTAGCATTAGGTTTAGGGTTAGAGTTAGTGTTAGGGTTAGGTTTAGGGTTAGGTTTATGCTAAGAGTTAGCTTTAGAATGAGGGTTAGGGTTAGTGTTAGGTTAAGGTTTAGGGTTAGGTTTAGGTTTAGGTTTAGAGTTAGGGATATGGTTAGAGTTAGCTTTGAAAAGAGGGTTAGGGTTAGGTTTAGGATCAGGGTTAGCGTTAGGTTTACTGTTAGAGTTAGGTTTAGGGTTAGGGTTAGGGTTATGATTAAGGTTAGGGTTAGGATGAGGGTAAAGGTTAGGGTTAAGTTTAGGGTTAGTATGAGGGTTAGGGTTAGGGTTATTGTAAAGTTAGGGTTAAGGTTAGCGCTAGGGTTAGGGTTAGGCTTAGGGTGAGGGTTAGGTTTAGGGTTAGGTTTAGGGTTATGTTTAGGGTTAGAATGAGGGATAGGGTTAGGTTTACATTCAGGTTATGGTTAGCTTTAGCTTTAGAATGAGGGTTATGATTAGGGTTAGGTTTAGGTTGAGGGTCAGGGTTAGGGTTATGGGTAGGATGAGGGTAGTGTTATAGTTAGGGTTAGGGTTAGCATTAGGTTTAGGGTTAGGGTTATGCTTAGAGTTAGCTTTAGAATGAGGGTTAGGGTTAGGGTTAGGGTTAGGTTTAGGTTTAGGGTTAGGTTTAGGTTTAGTGTTAGGTTTAGGGATAGGGTTAGGTTTATGGTTAAGGTTAGGGTTAGAATTAGGGTTAGGGTTAGGGTTAGGTTTAGGTTTAGGGTTAGGGTTACGGTTAGGGTTAGGGTTAGGGTTAGGGTTAGGGTTACAATTAGGGTTAGGGTTAGGTTTTGAGTTAGGGTTATGTTTAGAGTTAGCTTTAGAATGAGGGTTAGTGTTAGGGTTAGAGTTAGGATTAGGATGAGGGTTAGGGTTAGGTTTAAGATGAGGGTTAGGGTTAGGGTTAGGGTTAGGGTTAGTGTTAGTGTTAGCGTTTTGATGAGTGTTTGGGTTAGGGTTAGGGTTATGGTAAGGTTTAGGCTTAGGGTTAGGCTTAGTTTTAGCGTTAGGGTTAGGGTTAGGTTTATTGTTAGGCTTAGGGTTTGGGTTAGCATTAGGTTTAGGGTTAGAGTTAGGGTTAGTGTTAGGGTTAGGGTTAGGGATACGATGAGGATTAGGGATGGGGTTAGGGTTAGAGTTAGGGTTAAGGTTAGAGTTAGCTTTAGAATGAGGGTTAAGGTTAGGGTTAAGGTTAGGATGAGGGTTAGGGTTAGAGTTAGGTTTAGCATTAAGATGAGGGCTATGTTTAGGGTTAGGTTTAGAGTTAGGGTTAGGGTTAGGGTTAGTATGAGGTTTACGGGTAGGGTTAGGGTTAGAGTTAGGATTAGTATGAGAGCCAAGATAACGGTTAGGTTTAGGATGATGGTTAGGGTTATAGTTAGTGTTAGTGTAGGGTTAGGGTTACAATGAGGGTTAGGGTTAGGGTTAGGTTTAGGGTTAGAATTAGGGATATGGTTAGGAGGAGGGTTAGGGTTAGAGTTAGGTTTAGGGTTAGGGTTATGATTATAGTTAGGTTTAGAATGAGGATTAGGGTTAGGGTTAGGGTTATATTTAGGGTTAGGGTTAGAGTTACGATTAGGTTTAGGGTTAGGGTTAGAGTTAGGGTTATGTTTAGAGTTAGCTTTAGAATTAGGGTTAGGGTTACGGTTAGAGTTAGGATTATGGTTATGGTTAGGCTTACAATTAGGGTTAGGGTTAGAGTTAAGGTCATGGTTAGGGTTAGCTTTAGAATGAGGTTTAGGGTTAGGATGAGGGTTAGTGTTAGGGTTAGAGTTAGGATTAGGGTTAGGTTTAGGGTTATTGTTAGGGTTAAAATAAGTGTTAGGGTTTGGGTTAGGGGTAGCATTAGCTTTAGGATGAGGGTTAGGGTTAGGGTTAGGGTTAGGTTTACATTTAGGGTTAGTGTTAATTTTAGATTGATGGTTAGATTTAGGGTTAGGGTTCTTCTTAGGATTAGGGTTAGGTTTAGGGTTACGATAAGGGTTAGAGGTAGGTTTAGAGTTAGGGTTATGGTTAGAGTTAGCTTTAGAATAAGGGTTAGGGTCAAGTTTAGGGTAAGGGTTAGGGTTAGGGTAAGGTTTAGGGTTAGGGTTAGTGTTAGGTTTACGGTTATGGTTATGGTTAGTGTTAGGTTTAAGGTTAGGGTAAGGGTTAGCGTTAGGTTTAGGGTTACTTTAGTGTTAGGGTTAGGGTTAGGGTTACAGTTAGGATGAGTGTTAGGGTTAGGGTTAGGTTTAGGCTTAGGGTTCGGGTTAAGGATAGGGTTAGCGTTCGGTTTAGGGTTACATTTAGTGTTAGGGTTAGGGTTAGATTTAGGGTTATGTTTAGAGTTAGCTTTAGAATGAGGGTTAGGGTTAGGGTTAGAGTTAGGTTTAGGGTTAGAGTTAGGGTTAAAATGAGGGCTACGGCTAGGTTTAGGGTTAGGGTTAGGATGAGGGTTAGGGTTATATTTAGGGTTAGGTTTAGGGTTAGGGTTAGAGTTGGGGTTAGAATGAGGTTTAGGTTTTGGGTTAGGGTTAGGGTTAACGTTGGGTTTAGGGTTATGGTTAGAGTAGGCTTTAGAATGAGGGTTAGGGTTATGGTAAGGGTTAGGGTTATGTTTAGATTAAGGGTTAGGGTTAGCTTTAGATTTAGAGTTAGAGTTAGGGTTAGCGTTAGGTTTAGGATGAGGGTTAGGGTTCGGGTCAGGGTAAGGGTAAGGGTTAGGGTTAGCTTTAGATTTAGGGTTAGAGTTAGGGTTAGCGTTAGGGTTAGGATGAGGGTTAGGGTTTGGGTCAGGGTAAGGGTAAGCGTTAGGGTTAGGTTTAGAGTTAGGTTTAGTGTTAGGGTAGGGTTAGTATGAGGGTTAGGATTAGGGTTAGGTTTAGGTTTAGGGTTAGGAATAGGGTTAGGATGAGGGTTAGGGTTACAATTAGGGTTAGGGTTAGGGTTAAGGTTAGAATGAGGGTTAAAGTTAGGATTAGGGTTATGGTTAGGATTAGGGTTAGGTTTAGGGTTATCATTATGAATAGGGGTAGGTTTAGAGTTAGGGTTATGGTTAGAGTTAGCTTTAGAATGAGGGTTAGGGTTACGGTTATTGTTTTGATGAGCCTTAGGGTGAGGGTTAGGGTTAGGGTTGGGGTTATGGTTATAGGTAGGGTTAGGGTTAAATTAGGGTTAGGGATATGAAATGGTTAAGACTAGTGTTAGGGTTAGGCTCAGGTTAGAGTTAGGGTTAGAATGTTGGTTAGGGTTAGGATGAAGGTAATGATGAGGGTTAGGGTTAGGGTTAAGGTTAGGTTTGGGTTTAGGGGTAGGATTAGTATGAGGGTTAGGTTAAGGTTTAGGTTTAGGTTTAGGATTAGGGTTAGTGTTACGATTATGGTTAGGGTTATAATGAGGGTTAGGGTTAAGGTTAGGCTTAGCCCGAGGGTTAGGGTTAGGTTTAGGGTTAGGGTTAGGATGAGGTTTAGGGTAAGGGTTAGGGTAAGTGTTAGAGTTAGGTTTAGGTTTAGAGTTAGGGTTAGCTATAGATTTAGGGTTAGAGTTAGGGTTAGTGTTAGGTTTAGGGTTACGGTTACAATTAGGGTTAGGGTTAGGTTTAGAGTTAGGGTTATGGTTAGAGTTAGCTTTAGAATGAGGGTTAGGGTTAATGTTAGGGTTAGAGTTAGGATGAGGTTTAGGGTTAGGGTTAGGGTTATGGTTAGAGTTATGGTTATGGATAGGTTAGGATGAGGGTTAGAATTAGGGTTAGGGATAGGGGTAGTTTTAGTGTTAGGGTTATGGTTAGAGTTAGCTTTAGAATGAGGGTTAGGGTTAGTCTTAGGGTCAGGGTTAGGGTTAAATATGGTTTAGGGTTAGGGTTAGTGTTAGGGTTAGCGTTTTGATGAGGGTTAGGATTCGGGTTAGATTTAGGCTTAGAATGAGTGTTAGGTTTGGGTTTAGTGTTAGGGTTAGGTTTAGGGTTAGGGTTAGGGATAGGGTTAGGTTTACATTTAGGGTAAGGTTTACAGTTAGGGTTAGGGTTAGGATTAGGGTTAGGTTATGGTTAGAGTTAGGGTTAGGGTTAGAGTTAGGTTTAGGGTTAGGGTTAGCTTTAGATTTAGGGTTAGAGTTAGGGTTAGGGTTAGGGTTAGGATTAGGGTTAGATTTAGGGTTACCATTAGGGACAGTGGTAGTTTTAGAGTTAGGGTTATGGTTAGAGTTAGCTTTAGAATCAGGGTTAGGGTTAGTGTTAGGGTTAGGGTTAGGGTTAGAATTATGGTTAGGTATAGGTTAGGATGAGGGTTAGAGTTAGGGTTAGGGATAGGGGTAATTTTAGTGTTAGGGTTATGGTTAGAGTTAGCTTTAGAATGATGGTTAGTGTTAGTCTTAGGGTTAGGGTTAGAGTTAGGGATAGATTTAGGGTTAGGGTTAGGGTTAGAGTTAGGGTTATAATGAGCGTTGGGTTTAGTGTTTGGATTAGCGATTTGATGAGGTTTAGGGTTAGAGTTAGGGTTAGGGTTAGAGTTGGGGTTAGTTTTAAGTTTAGGGGTAGTTTTAGGGTTAAGGTTAAGTTTAGCTTAACCTTAAGGGTTAGCTTTAGGATTAGGATTAGGCTTAGGTTTAGAGTCAGGGTTAGAACGAGGTTTAGGGTTAAGGTTAGGGTTATGATGAAGGTTAGGATGAGGGTTAGGGTTAGGGTTTAGAATGAGGGTTAGGTTGGGGTTAGCATTAGGTTTAGGGTTAGAGCTAGGGTTAGGGTTAGGTTTAGGGTTATGATCAGGCTTAGGGTTAGGGTTACAGTTTGGGTATGGTTAGAGTTAGCTTTAGAATGAGGGTTAGGGTTAGATTTAGCATTACGATGAGGGTTAGGGTTAGTGTTAGGGTTAGGGTTAGAGTTAGGGTTAGTGTTAGGGTTAGGGTTAGGGTTATTGTTAAGGTTACAGTTAGGGTTAGTTTTAGGGTTAGGGTTAGGGTAAGAATGAGGGTTAGGGTTAGGTTTAGGGTTAGGGTTAGGTTTAGGATTAGGTGTAAGGCTAGGGTTAGAGTTAGGGTTAGGGTTATGTTTAGGATTACGGTTAAGTTTAGGTTACGATTAGGGTTAGGGATAGGTTTAGAGTTAGGGTTATTGTTAGAGTTACATTTAGAATGATGGTTAGGGTTAGAGTTAGGGATGGCGTTTGGATGACAGTTAGGTTTAGGGTTAATGTTAGGGATAGAATGAGGGTTAGGTTTAGGGTTAGGGTTAAAATGAGTGTTGGGGTTAGTGTTAGGGTTAGGATTAGTGTTAGGGTTGGTGTTATGTTTGGGGTTAGCATTTTGATTAGGGTTAGGGTTATTGTTAGACTTAGGGTTAGGGTTAGGATTAGGTTTAGGGTTAGGGTTATGAAAGGGTTATTGTTAGAGTTAGGGTTATGCTTAGGTTAGA
The DNA here is from genome assembly GCA_010120015.1 of Rhombomys opimus. NCBI lineage: Eukaryota > Metazoa > Chordata > Mammalia > Rodentia > Muridae > Rhombomys > Rhombomys opimus. Next base: position 155,338 of record REGO01000128.1, read on the forward strand.
GTTAGGGTTAGAACGAGGTTTAGGGCTAAGGTTAGGGTTAGGATGAAGGTTAGGATGAGGGTTAAGTTTAGGGTTAGAATGAGGGTTAGGTTGGGGTTAGCATAGGTTTAGGGTTAGATTTAGGGTTAGGGTTATGGTTAGGGTTACAGTTAGGGTTGTGATTAGTGTTAGCTTTAGAATGAGGGTTACATTTAGGGTTAGGGTTAGCATTAGGTTGAGGGTTAGAGTTAGGGTTATGATATGGTTAGTTTTAGAATGAGGATTAGGGTTAGGGTTAGGGTTATATTTAGGGTTAGGTTTACAATTAGGTTTAGGGTTAGGGTTAGAGTTAGGTTTACGGTTAGAGTTAGCTTTAGAATGAGGGTTATGGTTAGGATGAGGGTTAGGGTTAGAGTTAATTTTAGGCTTAGGGTTAGGGATAGCCTTAGGATGAGGGTTAGGGTTACAATTAGGGTTAGGGTTAGGGTTAGGGTTATGGTTAGGATTAGGGTTACATTTAGGGTTACCATTATGAATAGGGGTAGGTTTAGAGTTAGGGTTGTGGTTAGATTTAGCTTTAGAATGAGGGATAGGGTTAGGGTTAAAGTTAGGTTTAGTGTTAGAGTTAGGGTTAAAATGAGGGCTAGGGTTAGGGTTATGGTTAGGATGAGGGTTAGGGTTATATTTAGGGTTAGGTTTAGGGTTAGGGTTAGATTTAGGGTTAGAATGAGGGTTAGGGTTAGGGTTAGGGTTATGGTTAGAGTTAGGGTTAGGGTTAGGATGAGGGTTAGGATTAGAGTTAGGATTAGGTTTAGGGTTTGGGTCAGAGTTAGGGTTGGGTGTAGGGCTAGGTTTACTGATAGGATTAGGGTTAGGGTTAGGATGAGGGTTAGGGTTAGAGTTAGGGTTAGGTTTAGGGTTAGGGTTAAGGTTATGGTTCAAGATAGTCCAGAGTTATTGTTAGTGTCCGGGTTATGGTTAGAATTACGCTACGGTTAGTGATAGGGTTAGGGTTAGGTTTAGGGTTAGCGTTTTGGTGAGGGTTAGGGTCAGAGATGGGGTTAGGGTTAGGTTAGGGTTAGGATGCAGTTTAGGGTTATGGTTAAAATGAGGGTTAGGGTTAGGGTTAGGGTTAGGTTAGGTTTAGCGTTAAGGTTAGGGTTAGGTTAGGGTGAGGGTTAGGGTTAGAGGTAGGGCTAGGTTTAGGGTTAAGATTAGAGTTAGGGTTAGGTTTAGGATGAGGGTTGGGGTTAGATTTAGGGTTAGAGTTAGGGTTAGCATAATGATGAGGTTTAGGGTTAGGGTTAGGTTTAGGGTTAGGGTTAGGGTCAGGTTAGGGTTAAGATTAGGGTTAATGAGGTTTAGGGTTAGAGTTAGGGTTAGAATGAGGGTTGGGGTTAGGGTTAGGGTTAAGGTTAGGGTTATGGTAAGAGTTAGCGTTAGGGTTAGGGTTAGGCTTAGGTTTAGATTTAGGGTTAGAACGAGGTATAGTGTTAAAATTAGGGATAAGATGAAGGTTAGGATGAGGGTTAGGGTTATGTTTAGCATTAGGTTTAGGGTTAGAGTTAGGTTTAGGGTTAGGGTTACAATTAAGCTTAGTGTTAGGGTTACAGTTAGCGTTATGGTTAGAGTTAGGTTTAGAATGAGTGTTACGGTTAGGGTTAGGGTTTTGTTTAGGGTTAGGGTTATATTTCGGGTTAGGGTTAAGATTAGGTTTAGGGTTAGCGTTAGATTTAGGGTTAAGTTTAGGGTTAACTTTATAATGAGGGTTAGCGTTAGGATTACAGTTAGGATGAGGGTTAGGGTTAGGGTTTGGATTAGGGTTAGGGTTAGGTTAAGGGTTAGGGTTAGGGTTAGAGTTAGGGTTAGAATGAGGGTTAGGTATAGGGTTGGGGTTAGGGTTAGAGTTAGTGTTAATGTTAGAGTTACCTTTAAAATGAGGATTAGGGTTAGGGTTAGAGTTAAGTTTAGAGTTAGAGTTAGGTATAAAATGAGGGCTACGGCTAGGGTTAGGGTTAGGTTTAGGATGAGGGTTAGGGTTAGATTTAGGGTTAGTTTTAGGTTTAGGGTTAGAGTTAGGGTTAGAATGAGGGTTAGGTATAGGGTTAGGGTTAGGATTAGCGTTAGGTTTAGTGTTAGGGTTAGGTTTATAGTTAGGTAAGGGTTAGGGATAGGGTTAGGTTTAGGTTTAGAGTTAGGGTTAGCTATAGATTTAGAGTTAGAGTTAGGGTTAGTGTTAGGTTTATGGTTAGGGTTACAATTAGGGTTAGAGTTAGGTTTAGAGTTAGGGTTATGGTTAGAGATAGCTTTAGAAAGAGTGTAAGTGTTAGGGTTAGGGTTAGGGTTAGTGTTACGATTAGTGTTAGTGGTAGGTTTAGAGTTAGGGTTAGGTTTAGGTTTAATATTAGGGTTAGGGTTAGGTTTAGAGTTAGGGTTAGCTTTAGATTTAGGGACAGATTTAGGGTTAGAATTAGGGTTAGGATGAGGGTTAGATTTAGGGTTAGGGTTAGGGTAAGGGTTAGTGTTAGGTGTAGCGTTAGGGTTAGTGTTACGGTTAGGGTTAGTATGAGGGTTAGGTTTAGGGTTACTGTTAGGTTAGGTTCAGGGTTAGTGATAGGGTTAGGATGAGAGTTATGATGAGGGTTAGGATTAGGGTTAGGGTTATGAATGTTTGTTGTTAGAGTTAGGGTTAGGGTTATGGTTAGATTTAGCTTTAGAATGAGTGTTAGGGTTAAGGTTAGAGTTAGGTTTAGGGTTAGAGTTAGGGTTAAAATGAGGGCTATGGCTAGGGTTAGGGTTAGGGTTAGGATGAGGGTTAGGGTTATATTTAGGGTTAGGATTAGAGTTAGGGTTAGAATGAGGTTTAGATTTACGGTTAGGGTTAGGGTTAACATTGGGTTTAGGGTTATAGTTAGGGTAAGCTTTAGAATGAGGGTTAGGTTTATGGTTAGGGTTAGGGTTATGTTTAGGTTTAGGTTTAGGGTTAGTTTTAGATTTAGAGTTAGAGTTAGGGTTAGAGTTAAGGTTAGGATTAGGGTTAGAGTTAAGGTCAGGGTAAGGACAAGGTTTAGGGTTAGGTTTATAGTTAGGTTTAGTGTTAGGGTTAGGGTTAGTATGAGGGTTAGGATTAGGGTTACGTTTAGATTTAGGGTTAGGGATAGGGTTAGGATGAGGGTTAGGGTTACAATTAGGGTTAGGGTTAGGGTTAGAATGAGGGTTAAAGTTAGGGTTAGGGTTAGGATTAGGTTTAGGTTTAGGTTTACCCTTATGAATAGGGGTAGGTTTAGAGTTAGGGTTATGGTTAGATTTAGCTTTAGAATGAGGGTTAGGGTTAGGGTTAGACTTAGGTTTAGGGTTAGAGTTAGGGTAAAAATAATGGCTACGGCTAGGGATAGGGTTAGGGTTAGGATGAGGGTTAGGGTTATATTTAGGGTTAGGTTTAGGGTTAGAGTTAGAGTTAAGTTTAGAATGAGTTTTAGGTTTAGGGTTATGGTTAACGTTGGGTTTAGGGTTATGGTTAGGGTAAGCTTTAGAATGAGGGTTAGGGTTAGGGTTAGGGTATAGGTTTACGGTTAGGGTTAGCTTTAGATTTAGAGTTAGAGTTATTGTTAGCATTAGGTTATGATGAGGGTTAGCGTTAGGGTCAGGGTAAGGGCAAGGGTTAGGGTTAGGTTTAGATTTAGGGTTAGAGTTGGGGTTAGGTTTATGGTTAGGATTAGGGTTAGGTTTAGGGTTAAGAATTGGGTTAGGGATCAGTTTAGAGTTAGGGTTATGGTTAGAATTAGCTTTAGAATGAGGGATAGGTTTAGGGTTAGCGATTTGATGAGGGTTAGGGTTAGGGTTAGGGTTATATTTAGGGTTAGGTTTTGTGTTACAATTAGGTTTAAGGCTAGGGTTAGAGTTAGGGTTATGGTTAGAGTTAGCTTTAGAAGGAAGGTTAGTGTTCGGGTTAAGGTTAGGTTTAGGGTTATATTTAGGATTAGGTTTTGGGTTACAATTAGGTTTAGGGTTAGGGTTAGAGTTAGGGTTATGGTTAGAGTTAGCTTTAGAATGAAGTTTAGGGTTATGGTTAGAGTTAGGGTTAGGGTTAGGTTTAGGGTTACGTTTAGGGTTAGGGTTAGAGTTAGGGTTTTGGTTAGAGTGAGCTTTAGAATGAGGGTTAGGGTTAGGTTGAGGGTTAGGTTTAAGGTTAGGGTTAAAGTTAGTGTTAGGGTTAGGTTTAGGGTTACAGTTAGGATTAGGGTTAGGGTTAGGGTTAGGATGAGGTTTTGGGTTAGGGTTAGGTATAGGTTCAAGGTTAGGTTTAGGGTTAGGTTTAGGTTTAGTTTTAGATTTAGGGTTAGAGAATGGTTAGGGTTATGGTTAGGATTAGGGTTAGGTTTAGGTTTAGGGTTATAGTTAGTTTTAGAATGAAGGTTAGGGTTACGGTTAGAGTTAGGGTTAGGGTTAGGCTTACGATTAGGTTTAGGGTTAGAGTTAGGGTTATGCTTAGAGTTACCTTTAGAATGAGGGTTAGGGTTAGGGTTAAAGTTATGGTTAGGGTTAGGTTTAGGGTTATTTTTAGGGTTAAAATTATGGTTAGGGTTAGGGTTTTGGTTAGGATTAGGGTTAGGATGATGTTTAGGGTTAGGTTTAGGTATAGGTTTAGGGTTAGGTTTTTAGATTTAGGGTTAGAGTTAGGGTTAGTGTTATCGTAGGATTGCGGTTAGGTTTACGGTTATGATTACTGTTAGGGGTAGGTTTAGCGTTAGGTTTATGGTTATAGTTAGCTTTAGAATGAGGGTTTTTGATGATGGTTAGGGTTAGGGTTAGAGTTAGGGTTATAATGAGGGTTAGGGTTAGGGTTAGGTTTAGGGTTAAAATGAGGGTTGGTGTTAGTGTTAGGGTAGGATTAGGGTTATAGTTAGGTTTAGGGTTAGCGTTTAGATGAGGGTTAGGGTTAGGGTTAGAGTTAGGGTTAGCGATTTGATGAGTGTTAGGGTTAGGGTTAGAGTTAAGGTTAGATTTAGGGTTAGGGTTAGGGTTAGGGTTAAATTAGGGTTAGGGTTAGGGTTAGGCTTAGGTTAGATTTAGGGTTAGAATGAGGTTGAGGTTTAAGATTAGAGTTAGGATGTCGGTTAGGATTAGGGATAGGGTTAGGTTTAGGGTTAGAATGAGGGTTAGGTTGGGGTTAACATTAGTTTTAGGGTTAGAGTTAGGGATAGGGTTAGGGTTAGGGTAACGATTAGGCTTAGGGTTAGGGTTACAGTTAGGGTTATGTTTAGAGTTAGCTTTAGAATGAGGGTTAGAGTTAGGGTTAGGTTTAGGGTTAAAATGAGGGTTGGGGTTAGTGTTAGGGTAGGATTAGGTTTATAGTTAGGTTTAGGGTTAGAGTTTAGATGAGGGTTAGGGTTAGGGTTAGAGTTAGGGTTAGCAATTTGATGAGTGTTAGGGTTAGGGTTAGAGTTAGGGTTAGATTTAGGGTTAGGGTTAGGGTTAGTGTTAAATTAGGGTTAGGGTTAGGGTTAGGCTTAGGTTAGATTTAGGGTTAGAATGAGGTTTAGCTTTAAGATTAGAGTTATGATGTCGGTTAGAATGAGGGATAGGGTTAGGTTTAGGGTTAGAATGAGGGTTAGGTTGGGGTTAACATTAGTTTTCGGGTTAGATTAGGGATAGGGTTAGGGTTAGGGTAACGATTAGGCTTAGGGTTAGGGTTACAGTTAGGGTTATGGTTTGAGTTAGCTTTAGAATGAGGGTTAGGGTTAGGGTTTGGGTTAGCGTTTTTATGACGGTTAGGCTTAGGGTTAGAGTTAGGGTTAGGGTTAGGTTTAGGGTTATTGTTAGGGTTACAATTAGTGTTAGGGTTAGGGTTTGTGTTAGGATTAGGATTAGGATGAGGGTTAGGGTTAGGTTTAGTTTTAGATTTAGGATTAGAGTTGTGGTTAGTGTTATGGTTAGGATTATGGTTAGGTTTAGGGTTACGATTAGGGTTAGGGGAAGGTATAGAGTTAGGGTCATAGTTAGAGTTAGCTTTAGAATGAGGGTTTTGATGACGGTTAGGGTTAGGGTTAGAGTTAGGTTTAGAATGAGGGTTGGGGTTAGTGTTAGGGTTAGGAATATGGTTAGGGTTAGGGTAAAGGTTAGGGTTAGCGTTTTGATGAGGTTTAGGTTTAGAGTTAGAGTTAGGGTTAGCGTTTTCATGAGTGTTAGGGTTAGGGTTAGAGTTAGGGTAAGGGTTAGGGTTAGTGTTAAATTAGGGTTAGGGTTATGAAAGGGTTAGGGTTAGGCTTAGGCTTAGGTTAGAGTTAGGGCTAAAACGAGGTTCATGTTTAAGGTTAGGGTTAGGATGTCAGTTAGGATGAGGGTTAGGGTTGGGTTAGGGTTAGAATGAGTGTTAGGTTTGGGTTAGCATTACGTTTAGGGTTAGAGTTAGGGATAGGGTTAGGGTTAGGGTTATGATTAGGATTAGGTTTAGGGTTACAGTTAGGGTTATGGTTAGAGTTAGCTTCAGAATGAGGCTTAGGGTTAGGGTAAGCATTTTGATGATGGTTAGGGTTAGAGTTAGAGTTAGGGTTAGATTGAGGGTTGGGGTTAGCGATTTGATGAGGGTTAGGGTCAGGGTTAGAGTTACGGTTAGAATGAGGGTTGGGGTTAGAGTTAGGATTAGGAATACAGTTAGGGTTAGGGTAAAGGTTAGGGTTAGCGTTTTGTTGAGGGTTAGGGTTAGGGTTAGATTTAGGGTTAGAATGAGGGTTAGGCTTAGGGTTAGGGTTAGGATTAAGGTTAGGGTTATGGTAATGGTTAGGTTTTGAGTTAGGGTTAGAACGAGTTTTTGGGTTAAGGTTAGGGTTAGGATGAAGGTTAGGATGAGGGTTAGGGTTAGGGTTAGAATGAGGGTTAGGTTGGTGTTAGTATTATGTTTGGGGTTAGAGTTAGGGTTAGGTTTAGGGTTAGGGTTAGGGTAATGATTAGGCTTAGGGTTAGGGTTGCAGTTAGGGTTATGGTTAGAATTAGCTTTAGAATGAGGGTTACGTTTAGGGTTAGGGTTGGCATTAGGTTTAGGGCTAGAGTTAAGTTTAGGGTTATTGTTAGGGTTAGCGTTAGGATTAGTGTTACGATTAGGCTTAGGGTTAGGGTTAGGGTTACATTTAGGTTTATGATTAGAGTTAGGTTTAGAATGAGGGTTAGGGTTAGTGTTAGGATTATATTTAGGTTTAGGATTAGGGTTATGATTAGGTTAGGGTTAGGGTTATGTTTAGAATTAGCTTTAGAATGAGGGGTAGGTTTAGGATGAGGGTTAGGGTTAGGGTTAGAGTTAGGGTTAGAGTTAGGGTTAAGTTTATGTTTAGGATTAGGGTTAGGTGTCGGTTTAGAGTTAGGGTTATGGTTAGAGTTAGCTTTAAATGAAGGTTAGGGTTACGGTTAGAATTAGGGTTAGGTTTACCATGAGGGTTAGGGATAGAGTTAGGGTTATGGTTAGAGTGAGCTTTAGAATGAGGGTTAGGGTTAGGTTGAGGGTTAGGGTTAAAGTTAGGGTTAGGGTTACGTTTAGGGTTATTGTTAGGTTTACAATTAGGGTTAGAGTTAGGGTTAGGGTTAGGATTAGGGTTAGGATGAGGGTTAGGGTTAGGTTAAGGGTTAGGGTTCAGGTTAGGGTTAGGTTTATTGTTAGGGTTACAAATAGGGTTAGGTATAGGGTTAGTGTTAGGTTTAGGGTTAGCGTTAGGATGAGGATGAGGATTAGGGTTAGGGTTAGGGTTAGGGTTAGGGTTAGGTTTAGGATTAGGTTTAGGGTTAGGGTTAGGGTTAGGGTTAGTGTTAGTTTTAGATTTAGGGTTAGAGTTAGGGTTAGGATTATGGTCAGGATTAGGGTTAAGTTTAGGATTACAATTAGGGTTAGGGATAGGTTTAGAGTTAGGGTTATGGTTAGAGTTAGCTTTAGAATGAGGTTTAGGGTTTGGGTTATAGTTAGGGTTAGAATGAGGGTTAGGGTTAGGATTAGGGTTAGGGTTAGCGATTTGATGAGGTTTATGTTTAGAGTTAGTGTTAGGGTTAGCGTTAGGGTTAGGGTTACCTTTAGTGTTAGGTTTAGGTTTAGATTTAGGGTTCTGGTTAGAGTTAGCTTTAGAATGAGGATTAGGGTTAGGGTTAAGGTTAGAGTTAGGTTTAGAGTTAGGGTTAGGGTTAGGTTTAGGATGAGGGTTAGGGTTAGATTTAGGGTTAGGTTTAGGGTTAGGGTTAGAGTTAGGGTTAGAATGAGGTTTAGGTATAGGTTTAGCGTTTGGGTTAGCGTTAGCCTTAGTCTTAGGGTTAGGTTTATATTTAGGGTTAGGGTTAGGTTTAGGGATAGGGTTAGGTTTAGCTATAGGTTTAGGGTTAGAGTTAGAGTGAGGGTTATGGTTAGGATTATGGTTAGGTTTAGGGTTACGATTAGGGTTAGGGGTAGTTTTAGAGTTAGGGTTATGGTTAGAGTTAGGGTTGGAATTAGGTTTAGGGTTAAGGTTAGGGTTAGCGATTTGATGAGGGTTAGGGTCAGGGTTAGAGTCACGGTTAGAATGAGGGTTGGGGTTAGTGTTAGGGTTAGGAATACAGTTAGGGTTAAGGTAAAGCTTAGGGTTAGCATTTTGATGAGGGTTAGGTTTAGGGTTAGATTTAGGGTTATAGTTAGAGTTCACTCTATAGTATTTGTTAGGATTAGTGTTAGGGTTAGGGTTATTCTTAGAGTTAGCTTTAGAATGAGGGTTACAGTTAGGGTTATGGTTAGGGTTACAGTTAGAATGAGGTTTAGGGTTAGGGTTAGAGTTAGGGTATGGTTATGGTAAGCGTTAAGGTTAGGGTTACCTGTAGTGTTAGCTTTAGGGTTAGAATTAGGGTTATGTTTAGAGTTAGATTTAGAATGAGGGTTAGGGTTAGGGTTAGAGTTAGGTGTAGAGTTAGAGTTAGGGTTAAAATGAGGGCTACAGCTAGGGTTAGGTTTAGGATGAGGGTTAGGGTTAGATTTAAGGTTAGGTTGAGGATTAACGTTAGAGTTAGGGTTAGAATGAGGTTTAGGTATAGGCTTAGGGTTAGAGTTAGGGGTAAAACGAGGGTAAGGGTTAGGATGAGTGTTGGGGTTAGGGTTAGGTTTAGGTTTAGAGTTAGGGTTAGAATGAGGGTTAGGTATAGGGTTAGGGTTAGGATTAACGTTAGGTTTAGTGTTAGGGTTAGGTTTATAGTTAGGGTTAGGGTTAGGTTTAGGGTAAGGGTTAGGGTTACCTATAGGTTTAGGGTTATATTTATGGTTAGGGTTAGGCTTACAATTAGGGTTAGGGTTAGGTTTAGAGTTAGGGTTATGGTTAGATTTAGCTTTAGAAAGAGGGTTAGTGTTAGTGTTAGGGTTAGGGTTAGGATGAGGGTTCAGGTTAGGGTTAGGGTTAGTATTAGGGTTAGGTATAGGGTTATGATTAGGGTTAGGGGTAGGTGCAGAACGAGGGTTAGGGTTAAGTTTAGGTTTAGGATGAAGGTTACGATAAGGGTTAGAGTTACGGTTAGCGTTAGGGTTAGAGTTAGGGTTAGAATGTGGGTTAGGTTAGCATTAGCATTAGGTTTAGGATTAGAGTTAGGTTTACGGTTAGGGTTAGAGTTAGGGTTACGTTTAGTGTTAGCTTTAGAATGAGGGTTAGTGTCAGGTTTAGGGTTAAGGTTAGTATGAGGTTTAGGGTTAGGGTTAAGGTTAGGGTTAGGGTTAAGATTAGGATGAGGGTTAGGGTTAAGTTTAGGATTAGGGTTAGTGTTAGGATTCCGGTTAGGGTTAGAATGAGGGTTAGGGTTAAGGTTAGGGTTAGGATGAGGGTTAGGGTTAGGTTTAGGGTTAGGGTTAGATTTAGAGATCGGATAAAGTTTAGGGTTAGGGTTAGGTTTAGGATGAGTGTTAGGGTAAGGGTTAAAGTAAGGTTAGGGTTAGCTTTAGGGTTAGAGTTAGGGTTAGTATTAGGGTTAGTGTTAGGATGAGGGTTAGTGTTAGATTTAGGGTTAGGTTTAGGATTGGGGTTAGGGTTAGGTTTAGTGTTACGATTAGGGTTAGGGGTAGGTTTAGAGTTAGGGTTATAGTGAGAGTTAGCTTTACAATGAGGGTTAGGCTTAGGGGTAGGATGAGGGTTCAGGTTAGGTTTAGTGTTAGTATTAGGGCTAGGTTTAGGTTTACGATTAGGGTTAGGAGTAGGTACAGAGTTAGGCTTACAATTAGAGTTAGCTTCAGAATGAGGGTTAGGGTTAGAGTTAGGGTCAGTGTTAGGATCAGAGTTAGGGTTATGGTTAGAGTTAGCTTTAGAATTAGGGTTAGGTTTAGGGTTAGGGTTCGAGTTAGGGTTATGGTTAGAGTTAGCTTTAAAATGAGGGTTAAGGTTAGGGTTAGGTTTAGGGTTACGATTAGGGTTAGGTTTACAGTTAGGGATACTGTTAGATTTAGCTTTAAAAAGAGGTTTAGGGTTAGGGTTAGGTTTAGGATTAGGGTTAGGATTACGATTAGGGTTAGGGTTAGAGTTAGTGTTATGGTTAGAGTTAGGTTTAGAATGTGGGTCAGGTTTAGGGTTAGTGTTAGGATGAGGGTTAGGGTTAGGTTTAGGTTTACCGTTACGATGAGGGTTAGAGTTGGGGTTATTTTTAGGGTTACAATTAGGGTTAGGTTTAGAGTTAGGGTTATGTTTAGAGTTACCTTTAGAATGATGGTTACTGTTAGGGTTAGAGTTGGGATGAGGGTTAGGTTTACGGTTAGGTTTAGGTTTAGGGTTAGGGTTAGTTTTAGATTAGGTTAGAGTTAGGGTTAGGGTTATGGTTAGGATTAGGGTTAGGTTTAGGGTTACGAATAGAGTTAGGGGTAGGTTTAGATTTAGGGTTATGGTTAGAGTTAGCTTTAGAAAGAGGGTTAGGGTTAGGGTCAGGATTAGGGTTAAGATGAGGTTTAGGGTTAGGTTTAGATTTTTGATGAGGGTTAGGTTTAGGGTTAGAGTTACGTTTAGAATGATACTTAGGGTTATGTTTAGGTTTAGGGTTAGCGATATGATGAAGGTTAGGTTTAGTGTTAGAGTTAAGGTTAGAATGAGGTTTGGGGTTAGGGTTAGGTTTAGGGTTCGGTTTAGGATTAGGGTTAGAATTAGCGTTAGGGTAGCGTTAGCAGTAGGTTTAGGGTTAGATTTAGAGTTAGGGTTAGGGTTATGGTTATGATTAGGGTTAGGGTTAGGGTTAGAGTTAGGGTTATGGTTAGAGTTAGCTTTCAAATGAGGGTTAGGGTTAGTGTTAGGTTTAGAGTTAGGTTTAGGGTTAGAGTTAGGGTTAGAATGAGGGTTAGGTTTAGGTTTAGGGTTAGGGTTAGGGTTAGGGTTAGGGTTAGGGATAGGGATAGGTATAGGTTTATGGTTAGGGTTAGGGTTAGCTATAGCTTTAGGTTTAGAGTTAGGGTTAGGGTTAGGGTTTGGGTTACAATTAGGGTTAGTGTCAGGTTTAGAGTTAGGCTATGGTTAGAGTTAGCTTAAAATGAGGGTTAGTGTTAGGGTTAGGGTTAGGGTTCGGATGAGGGTTAGTGTTAGGTTTAGGGTTAGCTTTAGATTCATGTGTAGAGTTAGGTTTGAGGTTATGGTTAGGATTAGCGTTAGATTTAGGGTTATGATAAGTGTTAGGGTTAGATTTAGGGTTAGAATGAGGGTTAGGGTCAGGCTTAGGCTTAGGGTTAGGACAGGGTTAGGGTTTGGGTTGGGGATAGGGTTAGAGTTAGGTTTAGGCTTAGGGTTAAGGTTAGGGTTAGCGTTTTGATGAGGGTTAGGGTTAGGGTTACAGTTAGAGTTACAATGAGGTTTGAGGTTAGGGTTAGGCTCAGGATGAGGGTTGGGCTTAGGGTTAGGGTTAGGGTTAGGGTTAGCATTTTGATGAGGGTTATGGTTAGCGTTAGGTTTAGCGATATGATGAGGTTTAGGTTTAGAGTTAGGGTTAGAATGACGGTTCTGGTTAGGGTTAGGGTTAAGGTTAGGGTTATGATTAGGGTTAGGTTCAGTGTTAGAGTTAGGGTTAGAATAAGGGTTAGGGTTAGGGTTAGCTTTAGCGATTTGATGAGGGTTAGGTTTAGGGTTAGAGTTGAGATTAAAATGAGGTTTGGGGTTAGGGTTAGGGTTAGAATGAGGGTTAGGTTATGGTTAGCATTAGTTTTAGGTTAGAGTGAGGGTTAAAGTTTGGGTTAGGGTTATGGTAAGGGTTAGTGTTAGGGTTAGTGTTAGGCTTAGGTTTAGCGTTAGGGTTAGAACGAGGGTTAGGGTTAAGGTTAGGGTTAGGATGAGGGTTACGATGTGGGTTAGGGTTAGGTTTAGGGTTAGGGTTAGGATTAGGGTTAGTATGAGTGTTGAGTTTAAGGTTAAGGTTAGGGTTAGATTTAGTGTTAGAATGAGGGTTAGGTTTAGAGTTAGGGTTAGGGTTAGCATTAGGTTTATGGTTAGTGTTAGGGTTAGAGTTAGGGTTAGGGTTAGGGTTAGATTTAGGGTAATGGTTAGATTTAGCTTTAGAATGAGGGTTAGAGTCAGGGTAAGGTTAGGGTTACAGTTAGGATGAGGTTTAGCATTAGGGTTAGGTTTAGAGTTAGGGTTAGGGTTAGGGTAGAGTTAGTTTTAGGTTTAGGGTTAGTGTTGGGGTTAGAATGAGGGTTAGTGTTAAGGTTAGGCTTAGGGTTTGGATGACAGTTAGGTTTTGGGTTATGGTTAGGTTTAGAGTTAGGGTTAGAATGAGGGTTAGGTTTAGGCTTAGGGTTAGGATGAGGGTTAGGGTTTGGGTTATGGTTAGAGTTAGAGTTAGGTTTAGAATGAGGGTTAGGTTTAGGGTTAGGGTTAAGATTAGGGTTAGGGTTAGAGTTAGAGATAGGATTATGGTTAGAGTTAGGTTTAGAATGAGGGTTAGGTTTAGGGTTAGGGTTAGGATGAGGGTTAGGTTTAGGATTAAGTTAAGGGTTAGAATGAGGGTTAGGGTTTAGGTTAGTGATAGGATGAAGGTTAGGATGAGAGTTAGGTTTAGGTTTAGGGTTAGGTTTAGGATGAGGTTTAGGGTTAGGATTAGGGTTAGGGTTAGAGTTAGGGTTAGAATTAGGGTTAGGTTTACGGTTAGGGTTAGTATTAGGTTTATGTTTAGAGTTAGGGTAAGGGTTAGTGTTAGGTTTAGGGTTAGTGTTACAATTAGAGTTAGGGTTAGGGTTAGAGTTAGTTTTATGGTTAGAGTTAGCTTTAGAAGTAGGGTTAGGGTTAGCATTAGGGTTAGAGTGACCGTTAGAATGAGGTTTAGGTTTATGATTAGGGTTAGGGTTAGGTTTAGGGTTAGAGTTAGGGTTAGGCTAAGGGTTAGGATTAGGGTTTGGATGAGGGTTAGGTTTAGGGTTAGCGTTAGAGTTAAGGTTAGGGTTAGAGTTAGGGTTAGAATGATTGCTTGGCTTAGTGTTAGGGTTAGGGTTAGGGTTAGCGTTAGTGTTAGGTTTACGTTTAGTGTTAAGTTTAGGGTTAGGGTTAGGTTTAGGATGAGTGTTAGGGTTAGAATTAGGGTTAGGGTTAGAGTTATGGTTAGAATGAGGGTTAGGTTTAGGGTTAGGGTTAGGGTTAAAAGTAGGGTTAGTTTTAGGGTTAGGGTTATGATTAGGGTTAGGGTTAGGGTGAGAATTAGGGTTATGGTTAGAGTTAGCTTTAGAATGAGGGTTAGGCTTAGGGTTACGGTTAGGGTTAGGATGAGGATTAGGATTAGGTTTAAGGTTAGGGTTAGGTTTAGGTTTAGGGATAAGGTTAGGTCTAGGGTTAGTTTTAGGGTTAGGTTGAGTGTCAGGGGTTTGGGTTAGTGTTAGTCTTAGGGTAAGGGTTAGGTTTAGAGTAAGGGTTAGGGTTAGGGTTAGGGATAGGATGAGTGATAGTGTTAGGTTTAGTGTTAGGGTTAGTGTTAGCATTAGGTGTAGGGTTGGGGTTAGGTTTAGGGTTAGGGTTATGGTTAGAGTTAGCTTTAGAATGAGGGTTAGAGTTAGGGTTAGGGTTACAGTTAGGATGAGGGTTAGGGTTAGTGTTAGGGTAGAGTCAGGTTTAGGGTTAGGGTTAGCATTGGGGTTAGTGTTAGGGTTAGTGTATTGATGAGGGTCGGTTAAGGGTTAGAGTTAGGGTTAGAATGAGGGTGAGGGTTAGGATTAGAGTTAGGATAGGGTTAGGGTTAGAGTTAGGGTTAGTGTTATGGTTAGGGTTAGAATTAGGTTTAGGATTAGAGTTAGGGTTAGGGTTAGGGTAAGATTTCGGCTTATAAGGAGTGCTAGGGCTAGGGTTAGTGTTAGGGTTGAGATGAGGGTTAGGGTTAGAGTTAGGGTTAGTTTTAGGGTTAGGGTTAGGTTGAGGTATAAAGTTATGGTTAGAGTTAGGTTTAGGGTTAGGATTAGTGCTAGGGATAGGGTTAGCATGAGTGTTAGGGTTAGGGTTAGGGTTAGGGATTTGATTAGAGTTAGGCCTACAGTTAGGGTTAGGGTAAGTTTTCTGGTTATGGTTAGAGTTAGCTTTAGAATGAGGGTCACGTTTAGGGTTAGGTTTAGGGATAAGGTTAGGTCTAGGGTTAGTTTTAGGGTTAGGGTTAGGATGAGTGTTAGGGGTTTGGGTTAGGGTTAGGCTTAGGGTAAGGGTTAGGTTTAGCGTAAGGTTTAGTGTTAGGGTTAAGATGAGTGATAGTGTTAGGTTTAGGAATAATGTTAGGGATAGGGTTAGTGTTAGGGATAGGTTGAGCATTAGGGGTTAGGGTTAGGGTTAGGCTTAGAGTAAGTGTTAGGTTTAGAGCAAGGTATAGGTTTAGGGATAAAGTTATGGTGAGGGAGATTGTTAGGTTTAGGGTTAGAGTTAGTGTTAGTGTTAGGTTTAGGGTTAGGGTTAGGTTTAGGGTTAAGGTTAGGGTTAGGGTTAAGTTTAGAGTTAGCTTTCGAATGAGGGTTAGAGTTAGGGTTAGGGTTAGGGTTACAGTTAGGATGAGGGTTAGGTTTAGGGTTAGGGTTAGGGTGGAGTTAGGTTTAGGGTTAGGGTTAGCCTTGGGGTTAGGGTTAGGGTTAGCAGTTCAATCAAGTTTAGGGTTAGTGTTGAGTTAGGGTTAGAATGAGGGTTAGGGTTAAGGTTAGGGTTAGGCTTAGGGTTAGGATGAGGGGTAGGGTTTGGGTTAAGGTAAGAGTTTGGTTTAGGGTTAGAGTTAGGGTAAAATGAGGGCTACGGCTAGTGTTAGGTTTAGGGTTAGGATGAGGGTTAGAGTTAGGGTTAGAATGAGGTTGAGGTTTAGGCTTAATATTATGTTTAGTGTTAGGGTTAGGTTTAGGGTTAGGGTTAGCGTTAGGGATATGGTTAGGTTTAGGGTTAGGGTTAGGGATAGGGTTAGGGTTAGGGTCAGGTTTAGTTTTAGAGTTAGAGTTAGGGTGAGGGTTGGGGTTAGGGTTAGGGTTAAGGTTAGAGTTAGTGTTATGGTTAGATTTAGCTTTTGGATGAGGGTTAGGGTTAGGGATAGGGTTAGGCTTAGGATGAGGGTTAGGTTTAGGGTTAGGGTTATGGTTAGGGTTAGGTTTAGTGTTAGGGTTAGTATGAGTGTTAGGCTTATGATTAGGGTTCGATTTAGAATGAGAGTTACGATTAAGGTTAGGGTTAGGATGAGGGTAGGATGACGGTTAGGGTTAGGTATATGGTTAATGTAAGAATGAGGGTTAGGTTTAGAATTAGGTTTAGGGTTAGCATTAGGTTTAGGGTTCGAGTTAGGTTTAGGGTTAGCGTTAAGGTTAGGATTAGGTTTATGATTAGGGTTTGGATTCGGTTAGAGTTAGGGTTATGTTTAGAGTTAGCTTTAAAATGAGGCTTATGGTTAGGGTTAGGTTTATTGTAAGGGTTAGGGTAAGGTTTAGGTTTAGGTAGGGTTAGGGTTAGCATTATTTTTAGGGTTAGGGTTAAGGATAGCATTATGTTTAGGGTTAGGTTTAGGGTGAGCGTTAGGTTCATGGTTAAAGTTAGGGTCATGGTTAGGGTTACGGTTAGGGTTAGGCTTAGAATTAGGGTTAGAATTAGGTCTACGGCTAGGGGTAGGGTTAGGGTTAGGATGAGGAATAGAGTTAGATTTAGGGTTAGGTTTAGGGTTAGGGTTAGATTTAGGGTTAGAATGAGGGTTACATTTAGGGTTAGGGTTAGGGTTAGCATTAGGTTTTGTGTTAGGTTTAGGTTTAGGTTTAGGGCTAGTGTTAGGTTTAGGGTAATGGTTAGGTTTGCTAGAGGTGTAGGGTTAGAGTTCAGGTTAGGGTAGGGTTAGGTTTACAATTACGGTTAGGATTAGGGTTAGGGTTAGGTTTAAGGTTAGGGTTAGGATGAGGTTTAGGTTTAGTGTTAGGGTTAGGGTTAGCATTAGTTTTAGGGTTAGAGTTAGGTTTAAGGTTAACATTAAGGTTAGGATTAGGGTTTTGATTAGGCTTAAGGTTATGGTTAGAGTTAGAGTTATGGTTAGAGTTAGCTTTAGAAGGAAGGTTATTGATAGGGTTAGGGTTAGAGTTAAGGTTAGAATGTGGATTAGGGTTAGGGTTATTTTTACGGTTAGGGTTAGGGTTAAAGTTAGGGTTAGGGTTAGAGTTAAGTTTAGAATGTGGGTTAGGGTTAGGGTTATTTTTACGGTTAGGGTTAGGGTGAGAGTTAGGGTTAGGGTTAGAGTTAGGATGAAGGTTAGGGTTAGGGTTACGGTAAGTGTTAGGGTTAGGATTATTGTTAGGCTTAGTTTTAGAGTTAGGGTTAGAATGAGGGTTAGGGTTGAGGTTAAGGTTAGGAAGAGGGTTAGGATGAGGGTTAGGGTTAGGTTTAGTGCTAGGGTGAGGATGACTGTTGGGGTATTTTTTGTTGTTAGGGTTAGAGTTAGGGTTAGATTGAGGATTAGGTTTAGGGTTAGGGTTAGGGTTAGTGTTAGGGTTAGCATTAGGTTCAGGGTTAGAGTTAGGTTTAGGGTTAGGTTTAGGTTTTTCGTGCATATTAGGGTTACGATTAGGGTTAAGGTTAGGGTTAGGATTAGGTTTAGGGTTAGAGTTAGGGTTAAAATGAGAGCTACGGGTAGGGTTAGGGTTAGATTGAGGGTTAGGGTTAGGGTTAGGGTTAATGTTAGGTTGAGTGTTAGGGTTAGGTTGAGGTTTAGGATTAGGATTAGGGATAGAGTTAGGTTTAGGGTTATAGTTATGTTTAGCTTTAGGTTTAGGGTTAGAGTTAGGGTTGGGGTTAGGTTTAGGGTTAGGGTTAGTGTTACGGTTACAGTTATGGTTATGGTTATGGTAAGGGTTAGGGTAAGGGTTAGGTTTAGAGTTAGGGTTAGAACGTGGGTTAGGATTCAGGTGAGAGTTAGTGTTAGTGGTAGGGTTAGGTTTAGAGTTAGGGTTAGGGATAGGGTTAGGATGAGGGTTAGGGTTAGGAATAGGGTTAGGGCTAGGGATAGGATGAGGGTTAGGGTTACAGTTAGGGTTAGGGTGATGGTCCAGGTTATGGTTAGAGATAGGTTTAGAATGAGGGTTAGGGTTAAGGTTAGGTTAGGGATAGGGTTAGGTCTAGGGTTAGGGTTAATGTTAGGGTTAGGATGAGGGTTAGGGGTTAGGGTTAGGGTTAGGATTAGGATAAGGGTTAGGGTTCGGGTAAGAGTTAGGGTTAGGGTTAGGATGAAAGATATGGTTAGGTTTAGGGTTAGGATTTGTGATAACGTTAGGTTTAGGGCTAGTGTTAAGTTTAGGTTTAGGGTTAGTGTTAGGGTAAGAGTTAGCTTTACAAATGAGGGTTAGGGTTAGGTTTAGGGTTAGCATTTTGATGATGGTTATGGTTAGGTTTAGGGTTAGGTTTAGAACGAGGGTTAAGGTTAGTGTTAGGTTTAGCGATTTGATGAGAGTTAGGGTTAGGTTTAGATTTAGGGTTAGAATGAATTTTGGGGTTAGTGTTAGGGTTAGGGTTAGGGTTAGGGCTATGGTAAGGGTTGGGGTTAGGGTTAGGCTTAGGTTTAGAGTTAGGGTTAGAACGAGGGTTAGCGTTAAGGTTAGGGTTTGGATGAGGGTTAAGATGAGTGTTAGGATTTGGGTTAGGATTAGGCTTAGGATGAGGGTTTGGGTTAGGTTTGGGGTTAGAGTTAGAGTTAGGGTTTGGGATATGGTTATTATTAGAATTAGGGTTAGGGTTAAGGTGAGGTTTAGGGCTAGTGTTAGGCTTAGAGTTAGGTTTAGAGTTAACGTTAGGGTTAAAAGAGGGCTACGGCTAGGCATACGGTTAGGGTTAGGATGAGGGTTAGGGTTAGATTTAGTGTTAGGTTTAGGGTAAGGGTTAGAGTTAGGGTTAGAATGACGGTTAGGGTTAGGATTAGGATGAGGGTTAGGTTTAGGGTTAGGGTTAGCTTTAGAATGAGTTAGAGTTAGTTTTAGGTTTAGGGTTACAGTTAGGATGAGGGTTAGGGTTTGGGTTAGGGTTAGGGTTAGGTTTAGGGTAGAGTAAGGTTTAGGGTTAGGGTTAGCGTTGGGGTTAGGGTTAGGGTTAGCCTTTTGATGAGGGTTAGGTTAGAATTAGGGTTAGAATGAGAGTTAGGGTTAGGTTTAGTGTTAAGGTTAGAGTTAGGAATAGGCTTAGGGTTAGGTTTAGGTTTAGGGTTAGGATTAGTGTTAGAGTTAGGATTAGGGTTAGGTTGAGGGTTAGGGTTAGGGTTAAGATGAGGGTTAGGGTTAGGATGAGTGTTAGGGTTAAAGTTAGGTTTAGAGTTAGAGTTAGGGTTAAAATGAGGGCTACGGCTAGGGATAGGGTTAGGGTTAGGACGAGGGTTAGGGCTAGATTTAGGGTTCAGTTTAGGGTTAGGGTTAGAGTTAGGGTTAGAATGAGGGGTAGGGTTAGGATGAGGGTTAGGTTTATGGGTAGAGTTAGCTTTAGAATGAGGGTTAGAGTTAGGGTTAGGTTTAGGGTTACAGTTAGGATGAGGGTTAGGGTTAGGGTTAGGGTTAGAGTTAGGATGAGGGATAGGGTTAAGTTTAGGTTTAGGGTTATTGTTAACATTAGGTATAGGGTTAGGGTTAGGTTTAGGGTTAAGGTTACCGTTAGGGTTAGTGTTAGAATCCCCTTTACAATGAGGGTTAGATTTAGGTTTAGGGTTAGGATTACAGTTAGGATGAGGGTTATAATGAGTGTTAGGGTTAGTGTTAAGGTCAGGGTTAGGGTAGAGTTAGCTTTAGGGTTTGTGTTAGCGTTGGGGTTAGGGTTAGGTTAGCGATTTGATGAAGGTTAGGTTTAGGGTTAGAGTTAGCTTTAGAATGAGGGTTAGGGTTAGGGTTAGGCTGAGGGTTAGGATGAGGGTTAGGTTTGGGTTAGGGTAGGGTTAGAGTTAGGGTTAGAATGAGGGTTAAGTTTAGGGTTAGGGTTAGGGTTAGAGTTAGGGTTATGGTTAGAGTTAGCTTTAGAATGAGGGTTAGTTTTAGGGTTAGGGTTATGATTAGGTTTAGGGTTATGGTTAGAGTTAGGGTTATGTTTAGAGTTAGCTTTAGAATGAGCTTTAGGGTTAGGGTTACAGTTAGGGTTAGGATTAGGGTTCTGTTTAGTGTTAGGGTTAAGGATAGAGTTAGGGTTATGGTTATAGTTAGCTTTAGAACGAGGGTTAGCGTGAGGGTTAGGTTTAGAGTTGGGTTTAGGGTTAGAGTTAGGGTTAAAATGACGGCTATGGCTAGGGTTAAGAATAGCGTTAGGGTGAGGGTTATGGTCAGATTTGGGGTTAGGTTTAGGGTCAGGGTTACAGTTAGGGTTAGAATGAGTTAGGGTTAGAGTTAGCGTTCTGGTTAGATTTAGCTTTAGGATGAGGGTTAGGGTTAGGGTTAAGATGAGGGTTAGGGTTAGAATGAGTGTTAGGGTTAGGGTTAAAGTTAGGTTTAGAGTTAGAGTTAGGGTTAAAATGAGGCTAGGTATAGGGTTAGGGTTAGTCCGAGGGTTAGGGCTTGATTTAGGGTTCGGTTTAAGGTTAGGGTTAGAGTTAGGGTTAGAATGAGGGGTAGGGTTAGGATGAGGGTTAGGTTTAGGGTTAGGGTAAGGGTTAGGTTTATGGGTAGAGTTAGCTTTAAAATGAGGGTTAGAGTTAGGGTTAGGTTTAGGGTTACAGTTAGGATGAGGGTTAGGGTTTGGGTTAGGGTTAGGATTAGGGTAGAGTTAGGTTTAGGGTTAGGGTTAGCATTGGGGTTAGGGTTAGGGTTAGCCTTTTGATGATAGTTAGGTTTCGATTTAGGGTTAGAATGAGGGTTAGGTTTAGGGTTAGGATGAGGGTTAGGGTTATGGATAGTGTTAGGGTTAGGATTAGGATTGGGGTTAGGGTTAGGATTAGTATTAGGGTTAGGATTAGTGTTACAGTTAGGATGAGGGTTAGGGTTAGGGTTAGGATTAGATTTAGTGTTACATTAGGGTTAGGGTTAGAATGAGGGCTAGGGCTAGGGTTAGGGTTAAGGTTAGAGTTAGGGTTAGTGTTAGTGTTAGGGTTAGGATGAGGGTTAGGGTTAG
Source organism: Rhombomys opimus (assembly GCA_010120015.1). Taxonomy (NCBI): domain Eukaryota; kingdom Metazoa; phylum Chordata; class Mammalia; order Rodentia; family Muridae; genus Rhombomys; species Rhombomys opimus. Next base: position 175,815 of record REGO01000128.1, read on the forward strand.
GGTTACGGTTAGGGTTAGGGATAAGTTTAGGGTTAGGGTTAATGTTAGGGATAGGGTTAGGATGAGGGTTAGCGTTAGGGTTAGGGATAAAATAAGGGTTAGGTTTACAGTTAGGGTTAGGGTTAAGGTTCGGGTTAAGGTTAGAGTTAGCTTTAGAATGAGGGTTAGGGTTAGGGTTAGGTTTAGGGTTAGTGTAGGGTTAGGGTTACAGTTAGGTTTAGGGTTACAGTTAATCTTAAAATGCGGGCTACGGCTAGGGTTAGGTTTAGGGTTAGGATGACTGTTAGGGTTAGGTTTAGGGTTTGGGTGAGAGTTAGGGTTAGAATGAGGGTTAGGTTTAGGGTCAGGTTTAGGTTTAGGGTTAGGTTTAGTGTTAGGGTTAGTTTTAGGGTTACAGTTAGTGTTAGTGATAGGGTTAGGGTTAGAGTTAATGTTAGGGTTAGGCTTAGGTTTCGAGTTAGGTTTAGAATGAGGGCTAGGTTTAGGGATAGGAAGAGGGTTAGGGTTACAGTTAGGGTTAGGGTGATTGTTCCGTTTTTGGTTAGAGTCAGCTTTAGAATGAGGATTAGGGTTAGGATTAGGTTTAGGGTTAAGGTTACGGTTAGTGTTATTCTTAGAATTAGATTTAGAATGAGGGTTACATTTAGGTTTAGGATTAGGATTACAGTTAGGATGAGGGTTAGAATGAGTGTTAGTGTTAGGGTTACGGTTAGGGTAGAGTTAGGTTTAGGGTTTGGGTTAGCGTTGCGGTTAGGGGTAGGGTTAGCGATTTGATGAAGGTTAGGTTTAGGGTTAGAGATAGCTTTAGAATGAGGGTTAGGGTTAGGGTTAGGTTTAGGATGAGGGTTAGGTTTGGGTTAGGGTTAGGGTTAGAGTTAGGGTTAGAATGAGGGTTAAGTTAACGGTTAGGGTTAGGGTTCCGTTTAGGGTTAGGGCGAGGAATAGTGTTAGGGTTATGGTTAGAGTTAGCTTTAGAACGAGGGTTAGTGTCAGGGTTAGGGTTAGAGGTAGGTTTAGGGTTAGAGTTAGGGTTAAAATGAAGGCTATGGCTATGGTTAGGGAAAGGGTTAAGATGAGGGTTATGGTTAGATTTAGGGTTAGGGTTAGGGTTAGGTTTAGTGTTAGGGTTAGAATTAGGTTTAGGTTTAGGATTCGGGTTAACGTTAGGTTTAGTGTTACGGTTAGGTTTAGGGTTAGGTTTAGGGAAATGGTTAGGTTTAGGGTTAGGGTTAGTGTTAGTGTTATGGTTAGAGTTAGCTTTAGGATGAGGTTTAGGGTTAGGGTTAGGGTTAGGATGACGTTTAGGGTTAGGGTTAGGGTAGAGTTAGGTTTAGGGTTAGGGTGAGCATTGGGGTTAGGGTTAGCTTTTTGATGATGGTTAGGTTTAGAGTTAGGGTTAGAATGAGGGTTAGGGTTAAGTTTAGGGTTAGGATGAGTGTTAGTGTTAAGGTTAGGGTTAGGGTTAGGATTAGGGTTAGGGTTAGGTTTAGGGTTAGGATTAGGGTTAGGTTTGGGGTTGGGTTAGGATGAGGGTTAGGGTTAGGTTTAGAGTTAGAGTTAGAGTTAGAGTTAGAGTTAGAGTTAGTGTTACAGTTAGGGTTAGGGTTAGAATGAGGGTTAGGGCTAGGGTTAGGGTTAATTTTAGGATAAGGGTTAGGGTTAGAGTTAGGGTTAGTGTTAGGGTTAGGGTTAGGATGAAGGTTAGAGTTAGGGTTACATTTAGGGTTAGGGATAGGTTTAGGGTTAGGGTTAGGGTTAAGGATAGGTTTAGGATGAGGGTTAGGGTTAGGGATAGGATAAGGGTTATGGTTACAGTTAGTTTTAGTGTTAAGGTTTGCTTTATGGTTAGAGTTAGCTTTAGATTGAGGGTTACGTTTAGGGTTAGAGTTAGGGTTAGTGTTAGGGATAGGTTAGGTTTAGCATTCGGGTTAGGGTTAGGCTTAGGTTTAGAGTTAGGGTTAGAACGAGGGTTAGGGTTTGGGTTAGGGATAGGGTTAGGATGACGTTTAGGGTTAGGCTTAGGGTTAGGAATAGGGTTAGGTGTTGGGTTAGGGTAAGGGTTAGCTATAGGTTTAGGGTTAGAGTTAGGGTTAGGATTAGGGTTAGAGTTACAGTTACGGTTAGGGTGAGGGATAGGGTTATGGTTAGAGTTAGATATAGAGTGAGGGTTAGGGTTAGGGTTAGGTTTAGTGATAGGGTTAGGTTTAGGGATAGGGTTAGTGTTAGCATTAGGTTTAGGGTTAGGTTTTGGTTTAGGGTTAAGGTTAGAGTTATGGTTAGGGTTAGATGTAGCTTTAGAATGAGGGTTAGAGTTAGGGTTAGGTTTAGGGGTAGGATGAGGGTTAAGGTTACATTTAGGGTTAGGGTGAGGGTGAGGGTTATGATTAGAGTTAGCTTAGAATGTGGGTTAGGGTTAGGGTTAGGTTTAGATATAGGGTTAGGGTTAGAATGAGGGTTAGAGTTAGGGTTAGGATGAAAGATAGGGTTAGGTTTAGGGTTAAGGTTTGTGTTAGCTTTAGGTTTAGGGTTAGTGTTAAGTTTAGGTTTAGGTTTAGGGTTAGGGTAAGAGTGAGCTTTAGAAATGAGGGTTAGACTTAGGGTTAGGTTTAGGGTTATAGTTAGGATGAGGCTTACGGTTAGGGTTAGGGTTAGGGTAGAGTTACGTTTAGGGTTAGGGTTAGCGTTGGTGTTAGCGTCAGGGTTAGGGTTAAGGTTACGATTAGGGTTAGGGTTAGGGTTTGAGTTAGTGTTATGACTAGAGTTAGCTTTAGAATGAGGGTTAGGGTTAGGATGAGGGTTAGGGTTACAGTTAGAGTTAGCATTATGATGAGTGTTAGGGTTAGAACTAGGGTTAGAGTTACGGTTACGGTTAGGGTTAGGGTTAGGATGAGGGTTAGGGGTAGGGGTAGGTTTAGGGTTAGACTTAGGGTTAAGGTTAGAATTAGTGTTAGAATGAGTGCTAGGGCTAGGGTTAGGGTTAGGATGAGTGTTAGGGTTAGAGTTAGGGTTAGTGTTAGGGTTAGGGTTAGGATGAGGGTTAGGGTTAGGGTTCGGATTATGGTTAGGGTTAGGGATAGATTTATGGTTAGGGTTAGGGATGGGGTTAGGATGTGGGTTAGGGTTAGGGTTAGAGATAGGGTTAGGTTTATTGTTAGGGTTAGCTCTAGGTTTATGGTTAGAGTTAGGGTTAGGGTTAGGTTTAGGGTTAGGGTTAGGGTTACAGTTGGGGTTAGGGTAGGGTTAGGGTAGAGTTAGGTTCACGGTTAGGTTTAGTGGTTCGATGAAGGTTAGGGTTAGGGTTAGAGTTAGGGATTGAATGAGGGTTAGGGTTAGGATTAGGGTTAGGTTTAGCGTTAGGATGAGGTTTATGGTTTGGGTTAGGGTTAGAGTTAGGTTCAGTGTTAGAGTTAGTGTTAGTGTTAGGGTTAAGGTTAGAGTTTGCTTTAGAATGAGGTTTAGGGTTAGGGTTAAGGTTAGGTTTAGTTTGAATGTTAGCGTTAGGTTCAGCGTTATGATGAGGGTTAGGGTTAATGTTAGAATGAGGGCTAGGGCTATGCTTAGGGTTAGGTTTAGGATGAGGGTTAGGGTTAGAGTTAGGGTTAGCGTTAGGGTTAGGGTTAGGATAAGGATTAGGGAGTGTTAGGTTTAGGTTTAGGGTAGATTTAGTGTTAGGGTTAGGGATAGGGTTAGGATGAGGATTAGGGTTAAGGTTAGGGTTATGATGATGTTTAGGGTTAGGGGTAAGGTTAGGATTAGCATTTTGACGAGGGTTAGGGTAAGGGTTAGAGTTTAGGTTTAGGATGAGGGTTAGGATGAAGATTAGGTTTAGGTATAGGGTTAGGGTTAGGATGACGGTTAGGTTTAGAGTTAGGTTTATTGTTAGCATTAGGTTTAGGGTTAGAGTTAGGTTTAGGGTTAGCGTTAAGGTTAGGATTAGGGTAATGATTAGGGTTATGGTCAGGGTTAGGATGAGGGTTAGGGTTAGGTTTACTGTTAAGGTCAGATTGAGGGTTAGGGTTAGGATTAGGGTTAGGGTTAGAATGAGGTTTAGGGTTAAGGTTATGGTTAGGATTATGTTTAGGATAAGGGTTAGGGTTAGGGTTAGGTTTAAGGTTAGGGTTAGGATCATTGTTGGGGTTAGGATTAGGGTTAGGGTTAGAGTTAGGGTTAGAATGAGGTTTAGGTTTAGGTTTAGAGTTAACATTAGGTTTAGTGTTAGGGTTAGGATTAGGGTCAGGTTTACGGTTAGGGATAGGGTTAGGGTTAGGGTTAGGGTTAGCTTTGGGTTTAGGGTTAGAGTTAGGGTTAAGGTTAGGGTTATGGTTAGGGTTAGTGTTATGATTCGGGTGAGGGTTAGGGTTAAAGTTAGGGTTATGGCTCTAGAGTTAGCTTTAGAATGAGGTTTAGCATGAGGATTAGGGTTAGGTTTAGGTTTAGGGTTAGGGTTATGTTTAGGGTTACAATTACGGTTTGGGTTAGGATTAGGATGAGGGTTAGGGTTAGGATTAGGGTTAGGGTTAGAATTAGGGTTAGGGTTAAGGTTATGGTTAGGATGAGTGTTAGGGTTAGGTTTAGGGTTAAGGTCAGGATGAGGTTTAGGGTTAAGGTTAGATTTAGGATGAGGGTTAGGATTAGGTTTAGGGTTAGGGTCAGGATGAGGGTTAGAGTTAAGATTAGGGTTAGGGTTAGAATTAGGTTTAGGTTTAAGGTTAGCGTTAGGATGAGGGTTAGAGTTAGGTTTAGGGTTAGGGTTAGGATGAGGGTTAGGTTTGGATTAGAGTACGTTAGAGTTAGGGTTAGAATGAGGGTTAGGTTTAGGTTTAGGGTTAGGGTTAACGTTAGGTTTAGTGTCATGGTTATGATTAAGGTCAGGTATAGGGTTAGGGATAGGGTTAGGTTTAGGGTTAGGATTAGGGTTAGCTTTGGGTTTAGGTTTAGAGTTAGGGTTAAGGTTAGGTTTAGGGTTACAATTTGGGTCAGGGTTAGGGTTAGAGTTAGGGTTATGGCTAGAGTTAGCTTTAGAATGAATGTTAGGGTTAGGGTTAGAATTAGGGTTAGGGTTAGGTTTAGGGTTAGCTTTAGATTTAGGGTTAGAGTTAGGGTTAGGGTTAGAGTTAGGGTTATGGCTAGAGTTAGCTTAAGAATGAATGTTAGGGTTAGGGTTAGAATCAGGGTTAGGGTTAGATTTAGGGTTAGCTTTAGATTTAGTGTTAGAGTTATGGTTAGGGTTAGGATTAGGTTTAGGTTTAGGGTTACAATTTAGGTTAGGAATAGGTTTAGAGTCAGGGTTATGCTTAGAGTTTGCTTTAGAATGAGGGTTAGGTTTAGGGTTAGGGTTGGGGTTAGGGTTAGGGTTAGGGATAGGATTAGGTTGAGCGTTAGGGTTAGGGTTATGGATTGGATGACTGTTAGGGTTACAGTTAGGGTTAGTGTGAGGGTTCGGGTTATGGTTAGAGTTAGCTTTAGAATGTGGGTTAGGGTTTGGGTTAGGTATAGAGATAGGGTTAGGTCTAGGGTTAGGATTAGGGCTAGGATGAGGGTTAGGGTTTAGGTTTAGGTTTAGGCTTAGAGTAAGGGTTAGGTTAGGGCAAGGGTTAGGGTTAGGGTTAAGATGAGGGAGAGTGTTATGTTTCGGGTTAGGGTTAGGTTAGCATTAGGTTTAGGGTTAGGATTAGGTTTAGGTTTAATGTTAGGGTTAGGGTTAGAGTTAGCTTTAGAATGAGGGTTAGAGTTAGGGTTAGGGTTAGGTTTAGGGTTATAATTAGGGTTAGAATGAGGCCAAAGGCTAGGTTTAGGGTTAGGATGAGAGTGAGGGTTAGATTTAGGGTTAAGTTTAGTGTTAGGGTTAGAGTTAGGGTTAGAGTTAGGGTTAGAATGAGGGTTAGGTTTAGGGTTAGGGTTAGGGTTAGGGATAGGGTTAGGTTTAGCATTAGGGTTAGGTTTAAGCATAGGTTTAGGTTTAGAGTTCGGTTTGGGGTTAGGGTTTGAGGTAGGTTTACAATTGGGGTCAGAATTAGGGTTAGGGTTATGGTTAGGGTTAGCTTTAGATTTAGGGTTAGAGTTAGGGTTAGGGTTAGAGTTAGCTTTAGAATGAGGGTTAGTGTTAGGGTTAGGCTTAGGGTTAGGATGAGGGTTAGGGTTAGGGTTAAGGTTAGCTTAAGATTTAGGGTTAGAGGTAGGGTTACGGTTAGTGTTAGGATTAGGGTTAGGTTTAGGGTTACAATTAGGGTTAGGTTTGGGGTTACGATTAGGGTTAGGGGTAGCATTAGAGTTAAGGTTACTTTTAGAGTTAGCTTTAGAATGAACGTTAGGGTTAGGTTTAGGGTTAGGGTTAAGGTTAGGGTTAAGATGTTACTTAGGGTTAGAGTCAGGGTTTGGGTTAGCGTTTTGATTAGGGTTAGGGTAAGGGTTAGAGTTAGGGTTAGACGAGGGTTAGGGTTAAGGTTAGGGTTAGGATGAGGGTTAGGGTTAGGTTTAGGGTTAGGGTCAGGATGAGGGTTAGGGTTAAGGTTAGCGTTAGGATGAGGATAAGGGTTAGGTTTAGTGTTAGGATTAGGATTACGGTTAGGGTTAGAATTAGGGTTAGGTTTAATGTTACGGTTAGGATGAGGGTTAAGTTTAGGTATAGGGTTAGGGTTAGGATGAGGGTTAGGTTTAGGGTTAGGGTTAAGGATAGATTTAAGATGAGGGATAGCGTTAGTTTTAGGGATAGGATAAAGGTTAGGGTTACAGTTAGGGTTACAGTTAGGGTTAGGATTAGGTTACGGGTAATGGTTAGAGTTAGCTTTAGAATGAGGGTTAGTTTTAGGGTTAGGGTTAGTTTTAGTGTAAGGGTTAGGGTTAGGATAATGTTTAGGGTTAGGTTTAGGATAAGGGATAGGGTTAGGTAGGTTCATGGTTAGGGTTAGCATTATGTTTAGGGTTAGGGTTACGGTTAGAGTTAGCTTTAGAATGAAGTTTAGAGTTAGGGTTAGGGTTAGAGTTAGGTTTATGGTTAGAATTGGGTTTAAAATAATGGCTACGGCTAGTGTTAAGTTTAGGGTTAGGATGAGGGTCAGGGTTAGATTTAGGGTTAGGTTTAGGTTTAGGGTTAGAGTTAGGGTTAGAATGAGTGTTATGTTTAGGGCTAGGGTTAGGGTTAGCATTAGGTTTAGTGTTAGGGTTAGGTTTAGGGTTAGGTTTAAGGATAGAGTTAGTTTTAGGGTTAGGGTTAGGTTTACGATGAGGATTAGGGTTAGGTTTAGTGTTAGCGTTAGGATTAGGGCTAGGGCTACAGTTAGCCTTAGGGTTAGGATGAAGGTTAGGGTTAGGTTAGTGTTATGGTTATCATTAGATTTTCGGTTAGAGTAAGGGTTAGGTTTAGGGTTAGAGTTAGCATTAGGGTTACGATTAGGGTTAGGGTAAGGGTAAGGATGAGGGTAAGGGTTAGGGTTAGGTTTATGGTTAATGTTAGGGTTAGGGTTAGAGTTAGGTTTATGGTTAGAATTGGGGTTAAAATGATGGCTACGGCTAGTGTTAAGTTTAGGGTTAGGTTTAGGTTTAGGGTTAGAGTTAGGGTTAGGGTTAGGGATAGGGTTACGTTTAGTGTTAGGGTTAGGTTTAGCAATACGTTTAGGATTAGAGTTCAGTTTGGGGTTAGGGTTGGTGTTAGGTTTAAAATTGGGCTTAGGATTAGGGTTAGGGTTAGGGTTATGTTTAGGGTTAGCTTTAGGTTTAGGGTTAGAGTTAGGGTTAGGTTTAGGGTTAGCTTTAGAATGAGGTTTAGTGTTAGGGATAGGCTTAGGGTTAGGATGAGGGTTAGGGTTTGGGTTAGGATTAGGGTTAGGTTTAGGTTTACAATTAGGGTTAGGTTTAGGATTACGATTAGGGTTAGGTTTAGGGTTACGATTAGGGTTAGGGGTAGGTTTAGAGTTAAGGCTATGGTTAGAGTTAACTTTAGAATGAGGGTTAGGGTTAGGTTTAGGGTTAGGGTTAAGGTTAGGGTTAAGATGATATTTAGGGTTAGGGTTAGGCTTAGCATTTGGATGAGGTTTAGGGTAAGGGTTAGAGTTAGGGTTAGAACGAGGGGTAGGGTTAAGGTTAGGGTTAGGATGAGGGTTAGGGTTAGGTTTAGGGTTAGGGTCAGGATGAGGGTTAGGGTTAGGATTAGGGTTAGGTTTAAGGTTGGGGTTAGGATGAGGGTTAGGATGAGGGTTAGGGTTAGGTTTAGGATTAGGTTATTGTTATGTTTAGAATGATGGTTAGGTTTAGGTTTAGGGTTAGGGTTAACATTAGGTTTAGTGTTTTGGTTATGATTAGGGTCAGGTATGGGGTTAGGGATAGGCTTAGGTTTAGGGTTAGGGTTAGGGTTAGCTTTTGGTTTAGTGTTAGGGTTAGGGTTAGGTTTAGGGTTATGATTCGGTTTAAGGTTAGGGTTAGAGTTAGGGTTATGGCTAGAGTTAGCTTTAGAACGAATGTTAATGTTACGGTTAGGGTTAGAGTGAGGATTAGGGTTAGGTTTAGGGTTAGGGTTAGGGTTAGCTTTAGATTTAGGGTTAGAGTTAGGGTTAGGGTTAGGGTTAGGATTAGGGTTAGGTTTAGGGTTACAATTTATTTTAGGTTTAGGTTTATAGTTAGTGTTATGGTTAGAGTTAGCTTTAGAATGAGGGTTAGTGTTAGGGTTAGGATGAGGGTTAGTGTTAGATTTAGGGTTAGGGTTAGGATTAGAGTTAGGGTTAGAATGAGGTTTAGGGTTAGGGTTATGGATTTGATGAGGGTTGGGGTTAGGGTTAGGGTTAGGGATAGGGTTAGGATGGGCATTATGTTTAGGGTTAGGGTTATAGATAGGATGACTGTTAGGGTTACAGTTAGGGTCAGGCTGAGGGTTCGGGTTATGATTAGAGTTAGCTTTAGAATGTGGGTTAGGGTTAGGGTTAGGCATAGGAATCGGGTTAGGTCTAGGGTTAGGGTTAGGGTTAGGATGAGGGTTAGGGTTTAGGGGTTAGGGTTAGGGTTAGGCTTAGAGTAAGGGTTAGGTTCAGGACAAGGATTAGATTTATGGTTAGGTTTAGGATGAGGGAGAGTGTTTGGTTTAGGGTTAGGTTTAGAGTTAGGGTTAGGTTTAGGGTTAATGTTAGGGTTAGGGATAGAGTTAGGTTTAGAATGAGGGTTAGCGTTGGTTTTAGGGTTAGGGTTATTGGTTCGATAAAGGTTAGAGTTAGGGTTAGAGTCAGGGTTAGAATGAGGGTTAGGGTTAGGGTTACGGTTATGATGAGTGTTAGAGTTACGGTTAGAATGAGGTTTAGGTTTAGGGTTAGGGTTAGGGTTAGGGATAGGATAGGGATAGGGTTAGGTTTAGGTTTAGGGTTAGGGATAGGGATAGGGTTAGGGTTAACGTTAACTTTAGAGTTAGAGTTAGGATTAGGGTTAGGGTTAGGGTTAGATTTAGCATTTGTTAGAGTTAGCTTTAGGATGAGGGTTAGGGTTAAGGTTAGGTTTAGGGTTAGTATGAGGTTTATTGTTAGGGTTAGGGTTATGGTTAGGTTTAGGGTTAGGGTTAGGATGAGGTTTAGGGTTAGGTTTAGGGTTAGGGTTAGGATGAAGCTTAGGGTTAAGATTAGGGTTAGGTTAAGAATGAGGGCTAGGGTTAAGTTTAGGTTTAGGATGAGGGTTAGGATGAAGGTTAGGGTTAGGTATAGGGTTAGGTTTAGGATGAGGGTTAGGTTTAGAGGTAGGTTTATGGTTAGCATTAGGTTTAGGGTTCGAGTTAGGTTTAGTGTTAGCGTTAAGGTTAGGATTAGGGTTATGATTAGGGTTAGGGTTAGGGTTAGAGTTAGGGTTATTGTTAGAGTTAGCTTTAGAATGAAGGTTAGGGTTAGGGTTAGAGTTAGGGTTAGAGTTAGGGTTGTGGTTAGAGTTTGCTTAAGAATGATGTTTAGGGTTAGGGTTAGGGTTAGGGTTAGGATGAGGGTTAGAGTTAGGGTTAGAATGAGGGCTAGGGCTAGGGTTAGGGTTAGGTTTAGGATGAGGGTTAGAGTTAGGGTTAGAATGAGGGCTAGGGCTAGGGTTAGGGTTAGGGTTAGGATGAGGGTCAGTGTTAGAGTTAGGGTTAGTGTCAGTGTTAGGGTTATGAACAGAGTTAGGTTTAGAATTAGTTTTTGAATGAGGGTTAGGTTTAGGTTTAGGGTTAGGCTTAGGGTTAGGGTTAAGGATAGAGTTAAGATGAGGGTTAAGGTTATTTTTAGGGATAGGGAAAGGGTTAGGGTTACAGTTAGGGTTAGGGTTAGGTTACAGGTAATGGTCAGAGTTAGCTTTAGAATGAGGGTTAGTTTTAGGGTTAGTGTTAGTTTTAGTGTAAGGGTTAGGGTTAGGTTAAGGTTTAGGGTTAGATTTAGGATAAGGGATAGGGTTAGGTAGGTTTAGGGTTAGGGTTAGTGTTATGTTTAGGGTTAAGGTTAGGGTTAGGGTTAGGGTTAAGGATAGCATTAGGGTTAGCGTTAGATATAGGGTTGGATTTAGGTTTAGGGTTAGGGTTACGGTTACGGTTAGAGTTAGCTTTAGAATGAGGGTTAGTGTTAGGGTTAGGGTTAAGGTTAGAGTTAAGATGATATTTAGGGTTATGGTTATGGTTAAGCTTAGTGTTTTGATGAGGGTTAAGGTAAGGGTTAGAGTTAGGGTTAGAACAAGGGTTAGGGTTAAGGTTAGGGTTAGGATGAGGGTTACGGTTAGGTTTAGGGTTAGGGTGAGGATGAGGGTCATGGTTAAGGTTAGGGTTAGGATGAGGGTTAGGGTGAGGGTTACAGTTAGGATTAGGCTTAGGGTTAGAATGAGGGTTTGGTTTAGGATTAGGGTTAGGTTATTGTTAAGGTTAGAATTATGGTTAGGTTTAAGTTTAGGGTTAGGGTTAACATTAGGTTTAGTGTTAGGGTTATGATTAGGGTCAGGTATAGGGTTAAGGATAGGCTTAGTTTTGGGTTAGGTTTAGAGTTAGCTTTTGGTTTAGGGTTAGGTTAGGGTTAGGTTTACGGTTACGATTTGGTTTAAGGGTAGGGTTAGAGTTAGGGTTAGGGTCAGGGTTATGGTTAGGGATAGAGTTAGGTTTAGGTTTCAATTTAGGGTTAGCGTTAGGTTTAGGGTTAGAGTTAAGGTTAGGGTTAGGACTAGGGTTAGGGTTAGGGTAAGGGTTAGGCTTATGGTTAGGATGAGAGTTAGGTTAGGGTTAGGGTTAGTGTTGGGTTGAGGGTTAGAGTTAGGATTAGGGTTAGAGTTAGGGTTAAAATGAGGGGTAGGGCTAGGGTTAGGTTTAGGGTTAGGATGAGGGTTAGAGTTAGAATTTGGGTTAGATTTAGTGTTAGGTTTAGGGTTAGAGTTAGGGTTAGGCTTAGGGTTAGGGTAAGGGTTAGGCTTAGGTTTAGGATGAGGGTTAGTGTTAGGTTTAGGGTTAGGGTTAGGGTTAGAATGAGGGTTAGGGTTAAGGTTATTGTTAGGGTTAGGTTAGGGTTATGGTTAGCATTAGGTTTACGTTTGGAGTTAGGTTTAGTGTTCCAATGATTTTTAGATTTAGTGTTAGGATGAGGGTAAGGGTTAGGGTTAGTGTTAGGGTAGAGTTAGGGTTAGGGGTAGGGTTTGGGTTAGGGTTAGAGTTAGGGTTATGGTTAGGCTTAGTGTAAGTGTTAGGGTTAGGTTTCAGATGAGGGATAGGGTTAGGTTTAGGGTTAGTGTTCGGGTTAGCTTTAGGTTTAGGGTTAGGGTTAGAGTTTGGGATAGGTTTAGGTTTATGGTTAGGGTTAGGGTTAGCTTTAGGTTTAGGGTTAGAGTTAGGGTTAGGGTTAAGGTTAGGGTTAGGATGAGGGTAAGGGTTAGGGTTGGGTTTAGGGTTAGCTTTAGTGTTAGGGTTAGGGTTAGGGTTAGGTTTAGGGATAGAGTTAGGTTTAGGTTTCAGGTTAGGGTTACCGTTAGGTTTAGGTTTCGATTAGGGTTAGGGTTAGGATTAGGGTTAGGGTTGGGGTAAGGGTTAGGCTTAAGGTCAAGATGAGGGTTAGGGTTAGTTTTAGGGTTAGGATGAGGGTTAGGTTTAGGGTTTGGTTAGGGTTAGGGTAAGAGTTAGGCTTAGGGTTAGGATGAGGTTAAGGATGACTGTTAGGGTTAGGGTTATGGTTTGAGTTAGGTTTAGGGTTAGGCTTAGGATTAGGGTTAGCGTTAGGTTTAGGTTTAGAGTTAGGTTTAAGTTTACGATTAGAGATAGGTTTAGAGTTAGAGTTAGGGTTATGGTTAGAGTTATCTTTAAAATGAGCATTAGGGTAGGGTTAGGGTTAGGATGAGGGTTAGGGCTAGGGTTAGTGTTAGTGTTAGTTTTAGGGTTACAGTTAGGGTCAGGGTTAGGGTTACAAATAGGGTTAGGGTTAGGGTTAGAATTAGGGTTATTTTTAGAGTTAGCTTTATAATGAGGGTTAGGGTTAGAGTTAGGTTTAGAGTTAGGTTTAGGGTTCGGGTTAGGGTTAGGATTAGGGTTAGCGTTAGGGTTAGGGGTAGGGTTAGGGTTACGGATAGGGTTAGTTTTAGAGTTAGGATTAGGGTTAGCGTTAGGTTTAGGTTTAGAGTTAGGGTTAGGGTCAGTGTTACGTTTATGATTAGCAATAGGTTTAGGGTTAGAGTTAGGGTTATGGTTAGAGTTAGCTTTAGAATGAGGGTTAGGGTTAGGTTTAGGGTTCGGTTTAGGGTTAGGATGTGGGTTAGGGTTAGGGTTAGGGTTATAGATAGGGTTAGTTTTAGGGTTAATTTTATCTTTAGATTTACGATTAGAGTTAGGGTTAGGGTTAGGATGAGGGTTAGGGTTTGAGTTAGGTTTATGGTTAAAGTTAAGGTTAAAATGACGGCTAGTGCTAGGGTTAAGGTTAGGGTTAGGATGAGGGTAAATGTTAAAGTTAAGGTTAGGGTTACGATTAGGGTTACGGTTAGGTTTAGATTTAGGGTTATGGTTAGAGTTAGCTTTAGAATCATGGTTAGGGTTAGGGTTAGGTTTAGGGTTAGGATGAGGTTTAGGGTAAGGGTTAGGATGACGGTAAGGGTCCGGGTTAGGGTTAAGGTTAGTGTTAGGGTTAGGATAGAGTTAGGGTTACTGTTAGGGTTAGAGTGAGGGTTAGGTTTAGGGTTAGGTTTAGAGTTAGGGTTAGGGTTAGGGTTAGGATGAGGGTAAGGTTTAGGTTTAGGTTTAGTTTTAGGATGAGTGTTATGTTAAGGTTTAGGGTTAGAGTTAGGGTAGAGATAGGTTTAGGGTTAGAGTTAGGGTTAGGATTAGGGTTAGGGTTAGGGTAAGGTTTAGGCTTAGGGTTAGGATGAGGGTTAGGTTAGGTTTAGAGTTAGTGATAGGTTTAGGGTTAGAGTTAGGATTAGGGTTAGAATTCGGGTTAGAATGAGGGCTAGGGCTAGAGTTAGGTTTAGCGTTAGGATGAGAGTTATAGTTAGAATTAGGGTTAGATTTAGCTTTAGGTTTAGGGTTAGAGTTAGGGTTAGGGTTAGGGTAAGGGTTAGGCTTAGGGTTAGGATGAGGGTTAGTGTTAGGGTTAGAGTTAGGGTTAGGGTTAGGGTTAGAATGAGGTTTAGGGTTAGGGTTAGGTTAGGGTTATGGTTAGCGTTAGGTTTACGATTAGAGTTAGGTTTAGGGTTCCAATGAGGTTTAGGATGAGGGTAAGGGTTAGGGTTATGTTTAGGGTTAGGATGAGGGTTAGGGTGAGGGTTAGTGTTAAGGTAGAGTTAGCGTTAGGGGTAGTGTTCGGGTTAGGGTTAGGGTTCAGATGAAGGATAGGGTTGTGTTTAGTGTTAGGGTTCGAGTTAGCTTTAGTTTTAGGGTTAGGGTTAGAGTTTGGCATAGGTTTAGTTTTATGGTTAGGGTTAGGGTTAGCTTTAGGTTTAGGGTTAGAGTTAGGGTTAGGGTTAGGAGTAGGTTTAGGGTTAGGGTAAGGGTTAGGCTTAGGTTTAGGATGAGGGTTAGGGTTAGATTTAGGGTTAGGATGAGGGTTAGGTTTAGGGTTTGGTTAGGGTTAGGGTAAGGGTTAGGCTTAGGTTTAGGATGAAGGTAAGGATGAGGGCTAGGGTTAGGGTTACGGTTTGAGTTAGGTTTAGGGTTAGGGTTAGGATTACGGTTAGCGTTAGGTTTAGGGATAGGTTTAGGTTAGGGTTAGGGTTAGTTTTAGAATGAGAGTTATGGTTAGGATGATGGTTAGGGTTAGGGTAAGGGTTAGCGTTAGAATTAGGGTTAGGTTTAGGTTTAGGGTTAGGGTTAGTTTAAGTTTATGGTTAGCATTAGGTTTACGATTAGAGTTAGGGTTAGGGTTCCAATGAGGGTTAGGGTCAGTGTTAGGATGATGGTAGGGTTAGAGTTAGGTTTAGGGTTAGGATGAGGTTTAGGGTTAGGGTTATTGTTAGGGTAGAGTTAGGGTTAGGGTTAGGGGTAGGGTTTAGGTTAGGGTTAGAGTTAGGATTATGGTTAGGCTTAGTGTAAGTTTTAGGGTTAGGTTTAGGGTTAGGGTTCAGATGAGGGACAGGGTTAGGTTTAGGGTTAGGGTTCGGGTTAGCTTTAGGTTTAGGGTTAGGGTTAGATTTAGGGATAAATTTAGGTTCATGGTTAGGGTTAAGGTTAGCTTTAGGTTTAGGGTTACAGTTAGGGTAAGGGTTAGGGTTAGGGCTAGGCTTAGGGTAAGGTTTAGGGTTAAGTTTAGGGTTATAGTTAGGGTTAGGGTTATGGTTAGGGTTACGTTTAGAATGAGGGATAGGGTTAGGTTTAGGTTTAAGGTTAGGCTTAGCATTACGTTTAGAGTTAGAGTTAGGTTAAGGTTAGGGTTAGTGTTAAGTTTAGTGTTAGGCTTAAGTTTAGGGTTAGAGTTAGGATTAGGGGAAGGTTATGTTTAGGGTTAGGGTTAGGGTTAGCTTTAGGTTTAGGGTTAGAGTTAGGGTTAGGGTTAAGTTACGATTAGGGATAGGTTCAGGGTTAGGGTTAGGGTTATGGTTAGAGTTAGCTTTAGAATGAGGGTTAGGGTTAGCATCAGGTTTAGGGTTAGAATTAGGGTTAAAATGAGGGCTAGGCGTAGGGTTAGGGTTAGGATGAGGGTAAGGGTTAGGGTTAGGGTTAGGATAAGGGTTTGGTTGAGGTTTAGGTTTAGGCTTAAGGTAGAGTTAGGTTTAGGTTTAGGGTTAGCTTTGGTTTTAGGCTGAGGGTTTGCATTTTGATGAGGGTTAGGGTTAGGGTTATGGTTAGGGTTAGGGTTAGAGGTAAGGTTAGAATGTGGGTTAGGTTTAGTCTTAGGATTAGGGTTAAGGTTAGGGATAGAGTTAGGGTTAGGTTGAGGGTTAGGGTTAGGTTTAGGGTTAGGGTTAGGGTTAGCTTTAGGTTTAGGGGTAGGTTTAGGGATAGAGTTAGGGTTAGAGTTAGGGTTAGCTTTAGGGTTAGGGATTGTGTTAGGTTTAGGTTTAGGGTTAGGTTTAGCGTTAGGTTTAGGGTTAGAGTTAGGGTTAGGGTTAGGGTTAGGATTAGGTTTAGGGTTAGGTTTAGAGTTAGGGTTATAGTTAGAGTTAGCTTTTCAATGAGGGTTAGGGTTAGTGTTAGGGTTAGGTTTAGGGATAGGGTTAGGTTTAGGATGAGGTTTAATGTAAGGGTGAGGGTTTGAGTTAGGTTTAGGGTTAGAGTTAGTGTTAAAATGAGGGCTAGGGTTAGAGTTAGGTTTAGGGTAGGTTTAGATTTAGGGTTATGGTTAGAGTTAGCCTTAAAATGATGGTTAGGGTTAGGGTTAGAGTTACGATGAGGTTTAGGGTTAGGGTTAGGGTTAGGTTAGGGTTAGGGTTAGGGTTAGCGTTAGGTTGAGGGTTAGAGTTAGGGTTAGGGTTAGAGTTAGGGTTAGAATGAGGGCTAGGGCTAGGGTTAGGTTTAGGGTTAGGATGAGGGTTATAGTTAGAGTTAGGGTTAGATTTAGCATTAGGTTTAGGGTTTGAGTTAGGGTTATGATAAGGGTTAGGCTTAGGTTTAGGATGAGGCTTAGGGTTAGGGTTATAATGAGGGTTAGGGTACGCGTTAGCGTTAGGGTTAAGGTAAGGTTTAATCTTACGGTTAGGATGAGGTTTAGGTTTAGGATGAGGGTTAGGGTTATGCTTAGGATTAGGGTTAGTTTTAAGGTTAGGGATAGGGTTAGGTTTAGGATGAGGTTTAGGTTTAGGGTTAGAGTTAGTATTAGAATGAGGTATAGGGTTAGTGTTAGGTTTAGAGTTAGGGTTAAGTTTAGAGTTAGGGTTATTTATAGAGATAGGTTTAGTTCTAGCTTTAGGTTTAGGGTTAGAGTTAGGGTTAGGGTTAGATTCTGGGATAGGGTTAGGGTTAGGGTTATGATTAGGGCTAGGGTTAGAGTTAGAGTTAGGGTTATGGTTCGAGTTAGCTTTAGAATGACAGTTAGGGTTAGGGTTAGTGTTAGAGTTAGGGTTAGAATGAGGGTTATGCTTAGGTTTAGGGTTAGGATTAGGATTAGGATGAGGTTTAGTGTTAGGGTTAGGGTTAGGTTAGGGTTATGGTTATCGTTAGATTTACGTTTAGAGTTAGGGTTAGGGTTAGGTTTAGGATTAGGATGAGGGTTAGGGTTAGGGTTAGGTTTATATTTAGGGTTAGGGTTAGCCTTTGGTTTAGGGTTAGAATTATTGTTAGGGTTATGGTTAGGGTTAGAGTTATTGTTAGTATGAGGATTAGGGTTAGGGTTAGGTTAGGGTTATGGTTAGCATTAGGTTTATGATTAGAGTTAGGGTTAGGATTCCAATGAGGGTTAGGGTTAGTGTTAGGACGAGGGTAAAGGTTAGAGTTAGGTTTAGGGTTAGGATGAGGGTTAGGGTTAGGGTTAGGGTTAGGGTTAGGGTAGAGTTAGGGTTAGGTGCAGGGTTCTGGTTAGGGTTAGCGTTCGGGTTATGGTTAGGCTTAGTGTAAGTTAGGGTTAGGGTTAGGGTTAGGATTCAGATGAGGGATAGGGTTAGGTTCACGGTAGGATTCTGGTTAGCTTTAGGTTTAGGGTTAGGGTTAGAGTTAGGGATAGGTTTCGGTTCATGGTTAGGGTTAAGGTTAGCTTTAGGTTTAGGGTTAGAGTTTGGGTTAGGGTTAGGGTTAAGGTTAGGGTTAGGATGAGTGTAAGGATTAGGGTTAGGTTTAGTTTTAGGATGAGTGTTAGGTTTAGGTTTAGAATTAGATTTAGGGTAGAGATAGGTTTAGGATTAGAGTTAGGGTTAGGCTTAGGGTTAGCATTAGGATGAGGGTTAGTGTTAGGGTTAGGGTTACGGTTAGGGTTAGGGATAGAATTAGGTTTAGGTTTCAGGTTAGGGTTAGCGTTGTTTAGGGTTAGCGTTAGGATTAGAAGGAGGGTTAGGGTTAGGGTTATGTTTAGGATTATGGTTAGGATGAGGTTTAGGGTTAATGTTAGCGTTAGGTGTATGGTTAGGTTTAGGATTAGTTTTAGTGTTAGGGTTAGGTTTAGAGTTAGGGTTAGGGTTAGGATGAGGGTTAGGTTTAGGGTTAGGGTTTGAGTTAGGTTTAGGGTTAAGTTTAGGGTTAGCATTAGGGTTATAGATAGGGTTAGGTTTAGGGTTAGGATTAGGGTTAGCGTTAGGTTTAGGTTTAGAGTTAGGGTTAGGGTTAAGTTACGATTAGGGATAGGTTTAGGGTTAGAGTTAGGGTTATGGTTAGAGTTAGCTTTAGAATGAGGGTTAGGGTTAGGTTTAGGGTTAGTGTTAGGGTTAGGATGTGGGTTAGGGTTAGGGTTAGGATTTGAGTTAGGTTTAGGGTTAGAGTTAGGTTTAAAATGAGGGCTAGGGCTAGGGTTAGTGTTAGGGTTAGGATGAGGGTAAGGGTTAGAGTTAGGGTTAGGTTTGCGTTAGGGTTAGGGTTAAATTTAGGTTAGTGATAGTTTTGGTTTTAGGGTTAGGGTTAGGTTTAGGGTTAGGGCTAGGTTTAGGATGAGGGTTATGGTTAGGTTTATGACGAGGGTAAGGGTTACGGTTAGGGTTAGCGTTAAGGTATAGATAGGGTTAGGTTTAGGGTTAGAATGAAGGATAGATTTAGGGTTAAGTTTAGGTTTATTGTTAGGTTTAGGTTTAGGGCTAGAGTTAGGGTTAGGTTTTGGATGAGGGTAAGGGTTAGGGTTAGGTTTAGGGTTAGGATGAGGTTTAGGGTTAGCCTTAGGTTTAGGGTAGAGTTAGGTTTAGGGTTAGGGTTAGCGTTTGTGTTAGGGTGAGGGTTAGCATTTTGATGAGCGTTATTCTTAGGGTTAGTGTTAGGGTTAGGAATAGGGTTAGAGGTAAGGTTAGAATGTGTGTTAGGTTTAGTCTTAGGATTAGGGTTAATGTTAGGGATAGGGTTAGGTTGAGGGTTAGGGTTAGGTTTAGGTTTAGGTTTAGGGTTAGCTTTAGGTTTAGGGTTAGGGTAAGGGATAGGGTTAGCTTTAGGGTTAGGATTAGGTTTAGCGTTAGGATTAGGGTTAGAGTTAGGGTTAGGGTTATGATTAGGGTTAGGGTTAGGTTTAGAGTTAGGGTTATGGTTAGAGTTAGCTTTACAGTGAGGGTTAGGGTTAGGGTTAGATTTAGGGTTACGTTTAGGATGAGGGTTAATGTTAGGGTAAGGGTTTAAGTTAGGTTTAGGGTTAGAGTTAGGCTTAAAATGAGGGCTAGGGTTAGCGTTAGGGTTAGGGTTAGGGTTACGATTAGGGTTAGGGTAAGTTTTAGATTTTGGGTTATGGTTAGATTTAGCCTTAAAATGATGGTTAGGGTTACGGTTAGGGTTAGGATGAGGGTTAGGGTTAGGATTAGGGTTAGGGTTAAGGTTAGGGATAGGGTTAGGGTTAGGAATAGGGTTAGGGTTAGGGTTAGAGTTGGGATTAGAATGAGGTTTAGGGTTAGTGTTAGGTTTAGAGTTAGGGTTAGGTTTAGGTATACGGATAGGTTTAGGTTTATGGTTAGGGTTAGCTTTAGCTTTAGGTTTAGGGTTAGAGTTCATGTTAGGGTTAGTATTAAGGTTAGGGTTAGGTTTGGGGTTAGGGTTACGGTTAGGTATATGATTAGGGTTAGGGTTAGATTTAGAGTTAGGGTTATGGTTAGAATTAGCTTTAGAATGAGAGTTCGGGTTAGGGTTACTGTTAGAGTTAGGGTTAGAATGAGGGTTAGGTTTAAGTTTAGGGTTTGGGTTAGGATTAGGATTAGGATGAGGTTTAGGGTTAGGGTTAGCGTTAGGGTTAGGTTAGTGTTATGGTTATCATTAGATTTATGGTTAGAGTCAGCGTTAGGGTTAGTGTTATGATTAGGATGACGGTTAGGGTTAGGGTTAGGGATAGGGTTAGGTTTATGGTTAGGGTTAGGGTTAGCATTAGGTTTAGGGTTAGAATTAGGGTTAAGGTTAGGGTTAGTGTTAGGGTAGAGTTAGGGTTAGGGGTAGGATTCGGGTAAGGGTTAAATTTAGGTTTATCATTAGGCTTAGTGTAAGGGTTAGGGTTAGGGTTAGGGTTCAGATGAGGGATAGGTTTAGTTTTAGGGTTAGTGTTCAGGTTAGCTTTAGGTTTAGGGTTAGCGTTAGAGTTAGGGACAGGTTTAGGTTTATGGTTAGGTTTAAGGTTAGCTTTAGGTTTAGGGTTATAGTTAGGCTTAGGGTTAGGGTTAAGGTTAGTGTTAGGATGAGGGTAAGGATTAGGGTTAGGTTTAGTTTTAGGATGAGTGTTAGGTTTAGGTTTAGTGTTAGAGTTAGGGTAGAGATAGGTTTACGGTTAGAGTTAAGGTTAGGTGTACCGTTACCATGAGGGTTAGTGTTAGTGTTAGGATGAGGGTTAGGGTTAGGGTTAGTGTTTGGTAGTGTTTGGTTAGAGTTAGGTTAGGGGTAGGGTTCAAGTTCGTGTTAGAGTTAGGGTTAGGGTTAGGCTTAGGGTAAGGGTTAGGGTTAGGGTTAGGGTTTGGGTGAGGGATAGGGTTAGGTTTTTTGTTAGGGTTAGGGTTAGCTTTAGGTTTAGGGTTAGGGTTAGTGTTAGGGTTAAGGTTAGGGTTAAGATGAGGGTAAGGGTTAGGGTTAGGTTTAGTTTTATGATGAGTGTTAGGTTTAGGTTTAGTGTTAGGGTTAGGGTAGAGTTAGGTTTAGAGTTAGGATTCGGTTAGAGTTAGGGTTTTTGTTAGGGTTAGGATGAGCATTAGGATAACGGTTAGGTTTTTGGTCAGGGTTAGGGTTAGAGTTAGGGTTAGAATGAGGGTTAGGTTTAGTGTTAGGGAAAGTTTTAGGGTTAGGGATAGGGTTAGGTTTACGGTTCAGGTTAGGGTTAGCGTTAGGTTTAGGGTTCGATTTAGGGTTAGGGTTAGGAATAGGGTTAGGATGAGGGTTAGGTTTAGGGTTAGGGTTAGGGTAGAGTTAAGTTTATGGTTAGGGTTAGTGGTGGGGTTAGGGTTAAGTTTAGCATTTTGATGAGTGTTAGGGTTAAGGTTAGAGTTAGGGTTAGGTTTAGGGTTAGGGTTAGGTTTAGGCTTAGGTTTAGGATGAGGTTTAGGGTTATTGTTAGCGTTAGGGTTAGTGTTAGTTTTAAGGTTAGGGTTAGGGTTAGGATTAGGGTTAGGGTAGAGTTAGGGTTAAAATGTGGGTTAGGGTTAGTGTTAGGTTTAGGGTTAGGATTAGGGTTAGGTTTAAAATTAGGGTTAGGTTTAGGGATAGGTTTAGGTTTATGGTTAGGGTTAGGTTTAGCTTTAGGTTTAGGGTTAGATTTAGTGTTAGTGTTAGGGCTAGGGTTACAATTAGGGTTAGGGTTAGGGTTAGGTTTAGGCTCAAGATGAGGGTTAGGGTTAGTTTTAGGTTTAGGTTTAGTGTTATGGTTTTCTTTAGATATAGGCTTAGAGTTAGGGTTAGTGTTAGGGTTAGGATATGGGTTAGATTTAGGGTTATGATTAGGGTTAGGGGTAGGTTTAGAGTTATGGTTATGGTTAGAGTTGCTTTAGAATGAGGGTTACGGTCACGGTTAGATTTAGGGTTAGGGTTAGTTTTAGGGTTAGCGTTTTGATGAGGGTTAGGGTTATGGTTAGAGTTAGGGATTAGAATGAGGGTTGGGGTTAGGGTTAGGGTTAAGGTTAGGGTTATGGTAAGGGTTAGTGTTACGGTTAGGTTTAGGCTTAGGTTTAGAGTTAGGGTTAGAACGAGGTTTAGGTTTAAGTTTAGGGTTAGGATGAAAGTTAGGATGAGGGTTAAAGTTAGGGTTAGGGTTAGAATGAGGGTTAGGTTAGGGTTAGGGTTACCATTAGGTTTAGAGTTAGATTTGAGGTTAGGGTTACAGTTAGGGTCATGGTTAGAGTTAGGTTTAGAATGAGGGTTAGGGTTATGGTTTCGGTTAGGGTTAGGGTTAGGGTTATATTTAGGATTAGGGTTAGGGTTACTATTAGGTTTAGGGTTAGGGTTATAGTTAGGGTTATGATTAGAGTAAGCTTTAGAATGAGGGTTAGGTTTATGGTTAGAGTTAAGGTTAGGGTTAGGGTTAGGGTTACAATTAGGGTTAGGGTTAGAGTTAGGGCTATGGTTAGAGTTAGCTTTAGAATGAGGGTTGGGTTAGTGTTAGGGTTAGGGTTAGGGTTAGGTTTAGGGTTAAGTTTTGGGTCATGGTAAGGGTTAGCATTAGGCTTAGGTTTAGAGTTAGAGTTAGAACAAGGTTTAGGGTTAAGGTTAGGGTTAGGATGAAGGTTAGGATGAGGTTTAGTGTTAGGGTTAGTGTTAGAATGAGCATTAGGTTAGGGTTAGGGTTAGCAATAGGTTTAGGGTTAGAATTAGGTTTGGGGATAGGGTTAGGGTTATGATTAGGCTTAGGGTTAGGGTTACAGTTAGGATTATGGTTAGAGTTAGGTTTAGATTGAGGGTTAAGGTTAGGGTTAGGGTTAGGGTTAGGGTTAGGATTTTGGTTAGGGTTAGGGTTATATTTAGGGTTAGGGTTAGGGTTACAATTAGGTTTAGGGTTAGGGTTAGAGTTAGGGTTATGGTTAGAGTAAGATTTAGAATGAGGGTTAGGGTTACAGTTAGAGTTAGGGTTAGGGTTACGATTAGGGTTACAGATAGAGTTAGGGCTATGGTTAGAGTTAGCTTTAGAATGAGGGTTAGGGTTAGGAAGAAGGTTAGGGTTAGGGTTAGATTTAGTGTTATGATGAGCATTAGGGTTAGGGATAGAGTTAGGGTTATTGTTTGTTTTACAATTAGGGTTAGGTTCAGAGTTAGGATTAGGATGAGGGTTAGGGTTAGGGTTAAGGTTAGGGTTAGGGTTAGGATTAGTATGAGTGTTCGGGTTAGGTTTAGGGTTAGGTTTAGAATTACAGTTAGTGTTAGGATTATGGTTAGGGTTATAATGAGGGTTAGGGTTAAGGTTAGGGTTAGGATGAGGGTTAGTGTGAGGTTTAGGGTTAGGGTTATGATGAGATTTAGGGTAAGGTTTAGGGTAAGGGTTAGGTTTAGGATTAGGCTTTGGGTTAGCGTTAGATTTAGGGCTAGGGTTAGGGTTAGCATTATTGTTATTGTTAGAGTTAGGCTTAGGGTTAGGGTAAGGGTTATATTTAGGATGAGGGTTACGTTTAGGGTTAGGGTTAGGGTTGGAGTTAGGTTTAGGGTTAGGTTTAGGATTTGTTTTATGGTTACGATTAGGGTTAGGGTTAGAGTTAGCGTCATGGTTAGAGTTAGCTTTAGAATGAGGGTTAGGCTTAGGGTTAGAGTTAGGCTTAGGGTTAGGGTTAGGGTTATTGTTAGTGTTACAATCAGGGTTAGGGTTAGGTTTATAGTTAGGGTTATATTTAGAGTTAGATTTAGAATGACTGTTAGCATTAGGGTTAGGGTTAGGGTTAGGATGAGGGTTATTGTTAGGGTTAGTTTTAGATTTAGGGTTAGAGTTAGGGGTAGGGTTATGGTTAAGATTAGGGTTACTATTAGGGTTAGGGGTAGGTTTAGAGTTAGTGTTATGGTTAGAGTTAGCTCTAGAATGAGGTTTAGGGTTAGATTTAAGTTGAGGTTTAGGGTTAGGATTAGTGTTAGGGTTAGAGTTAGGGTTAGCGTTTTTATGAAAGTTGGGTTAGAGTTAGGGTTATAATGAGGGTAGGGTAGATTTAGGATTAGTGCTTTGATGAGGGTTAGGGTTAGGATTAGAGATAGGGTTAGAATGAGGGTTGGGGTTAAGGTTACGGTAAGGATGAGTGTTATGATGAAGGTTAGGGTTGGGGTTAGGGTTAGGGTTACGGTTAGGATGAGGGTTTAGTTTAGGGTTAGGGTTAGGGTTAGAATTAGGTTTAGAATGAGGGTTAGGTTTAGGGTTAGGGTTAAGGTTAGGGTTAGTATTAGGTTTAGGGTTAGAGTTAGGGTTAGGGTTAAGGTTAGGATTAGGGTTAGGGTTACGATTAGAGTTAGGGTTAGGGTTAGAGTTAGGGTTAGGGTTAGAGTTAGCTTTAGAATGAGGGTTACGGTTAGGGTTAGAGGTAGGTTTAGGGTTAGAGTTAGGGTTAAAATGAGGGCTACGGCTAGGTTAGGGTTAGGGTTAGGATGAATGTTAGGGTTAGATTTAGGGTAAGGTTAGGGTTAGAGTTAGAGTTAGGGTTAGAATGACGGTTAGGTTGAGGGTTAGGGTTACGGTTAATGTTAGGTTTAGTGTTAGGGTCAGGGTTAGGGATAGGGTTAGGTTTAGGATTAGGTTTAGGGTTAGGTTTAGAGTTATCGTTATGCTTAGAGTTAGCTTTAGGATGAGGGTTAGGTTTAGGGTTAGAGTTAGGGTTAGGGTTATGGTTAGGGTTATGGTTAGGTTTAGGGTTAGGTTTAGAGTTAGGATTAGGGTTAGGGTTAGGGTTAGCTTTAGAAATAGGGTTAGTGTTAGGGTTAGGGTTAGGATGAGGGTTAAGGTTAGGTTTAGGTTTAGGTTTATGTTTAGGGTTACGGTTAGCTTTAGATTTATTGTTAGAGTTAGGGTTAGGGGTAGGTTTAGGATAAGGCTTAGAGTTCGGGTTAGGGTAAGTGTTAGGGTTAGGGTTAGGTTTAGAGTTAGGGTTAGTGTTAGGGTTAGGGTTAGGTTTAGGGTTAGGGATACGGTTTAGGTTAGGGTTAGGATGAGGGTTATGATGAGGGTTAGGGTTAGGGTTAGGAATAGGATAAGGGTTAGGGTTAGTAAGGGTTAGGGTTAGGCTTTGGGTTATGGTTAGAGTTAGCTTTAGAATGAGGGTTAGGGTTAGGTTTAGGGTAAGGCTTAGGGTCAGCATTAAATTTAGGGTTAGGTTTAGGGTTAGGATAAGGGATATGGTTAGGTTTAGGGTTAGGGTTAGGTTTAGCTTTGGTTTAGTGTTAGGGTTAGGTTTATGGTTAGGGATAGGTTTAGGGTTAGGGTTAGGGTTAGCGTTAGCTTTAGAATGAGGGTTTGAGTTAGGGTTAGGTTTAGGATTACAGTTAGGATGAGGGTTAGGGTTAGGGTTACTCTTAGGGTTAGTGTTAGGATTAGTGTTATCTTTAGTTTTAGGGTTAGGTTTAGATTTAGGGTTATGGTTAGAGTTAGCTTTAGAATGAGGGTTAAGGTTACAGTTAGGTTTAGAGTTAGAGTTAGGGTTAAAATGAGGGCTACTGTTAAGGTTAGGGTTAGGGTTAGGATTAGGGTTAGGGTTAGATTTAGGGTTATAATGAGGGTTAGTTATAGGGTTAGGGTTAGGATTAGCATTAGGTTTAGTGTTAGGGTTAGGGTTAGGTTTACGGTTAGAGTTAGAGATAGGGTTAGTTTTAGGGAAGGATTAGGGTTAGGTATAGGTTACAGTTAGAGTTAGGGTTAGGGATAGGGTTAAATTAGGGTTAGGTTTAGGTTTAGAGTTAGGGTATGGTTAGAATTAGCTTTAGAATGAGGGTTAGTGTCAGGGTTAAGGTTAGGATGAGGTTTAGGGTTAGGGTTAGGTTCAGGGTTAGCATTTTGATGAGAGTTAGGGTTAGGGTTAGAATTAGGGTTAGAATGAGGGTTAGGGTTAGTGTTAGAGTTAGGGTTAGCTATTTGATGAGGTTTAGGGTTAGAGTTATGGTTAGAATGAGGGTTGGGGTTAGAGTTAGGGTTAGGTAGGGTTAAGGTTAGGGTTATGGGAAGTGTTAGCATTAGGGTTAGGGTTAGGCTTAGGTTTAGAGTTAGGGTTAGAACGAGGTTTAGGGTTATGGTTAGGTTTAGGATGAAGGTTAGGATGATGGATAGGCTTAGGGTTTGGGTTAGAATGAGGGTTAGGTTAGGGTTAAGGTTAGCATTAGGTTTAGGGTTAGAGTTAGTGTTTGGGTTAGGGTTAGGGTTACGATTAGGTTTAGGATTAGGGTTACAGTTAGGGTTATGGTTAGAGTTACATTTAGAATGAGGGTTAGTGTT
This sequence comes from Rhombomys opimus, assembly GCA_010120015.1. Classification (NCBI taxonomy): domain Eukaryota; kingdom Metazoa; phylum Chordata; class Mammalia; order Rodentia; family Muridae; genus Rhombomys; species Rhombomys opimus. The sequence continues at coordinate 201,170 of REGO01000128.1, forward strand.
AGAGTTAGGGTTAGGTTTAGGATGAGGGTTAAAGTTAGGATTAGGGTTAGCTTTAGATTTAGGGTTAGAGTTAGGGTTAGGGTTAAGGTTAGGATTAGGGTTAAGTTTAGGGTTACGATTAGGTTTAGGGGTAGGTTTAGAGTTAGGGTTATGGTTAGAGTTTGCTTTAGAATGAGGGTTAGGGTTAGGGTTAGGGTTAAGGTAAGGGTTATTGTTAGGGTTAGGCTTTGGTTTAGAGTTAGCGTTAGAAGGAGGGTTAGGTTGGGGTTAGCATTAGGTTTAGGATTAGGGTTGGGGTTAAGTTTAAAGTTAGGGTTAGGGTAAGTGTTACAATTAGGTTTAGGGTTAGGGTTAGAGTTAGGGTTATGTTTAGAGTTAGCTTTAGAATGAGGGTTAGGTTTAGGGTTAGTATGAGGGTTAGGGTTAGGGTTAAAGTTAAGGTTAAGGTTAGGGATAGGTTTAGGGTTAGGGTTAGATATAGAGTTAGGGTTAGGGTTAGTGTTATGGTTAGGTTTAGGATGAGGGTTAGGATGAGGGTTAGGGTTTGGGTTAAGATTAGCCTAACCCTAACCCTAACTCTAACTATAAACCTAATGCTAAACCTAACCCTAACCCTAAACCTAACGCTATCCCTAACCATAACCCTAACCGTAACCCTAAACCTAATGCCAACACTAAGCCTAATCCTAAACCTAACCCTATCAATCATCCTAACCCTAAACCTAAACATTACCCTAAACCTAACACTTACCCTAAACCTAACCCTAACCCTCATTCTAAAACTAACTCTAACCCTACCCTTAACCCTAACCCTCATCCTAACCCTAACGCTAAGCCTAAACCTAACCCTAACCCTTACCCTAACCCTTACCCTCACCCTAACCCTATCCCTAATCCTAACCCTAATTCTAACCCTGTCTCTAACTCTAACCCTAACCCTAACACTAACCCTAATTGTAACCCTAAACCTAACCCTAACTCTAACAATAACTCTAACCCTAACACTAACACTAACCCTCATTCTAAAGCTAACTCTAACCCTAACTCTAAACCTAACACTAACCCTAATTGTAACAGTAACCTTAACCCTAACACTAAACCTAACACTAAACCTAACCCTATCCCTAAACCTAACCCTAACCCTAAACCTAACCCAAAGACGAAACCTAATGCTAACCCTAACCCTAACCCTCATTCTAACCCTAACTCTAACCCTAACCCTAAACCCAACCCTAAATCTAACCCTAGACATAGCACTCATTTTAACCCTAAATCTAACTCTAAACCTAACCCTATCCCTAACCCTAACCTTAACCCTAACCCTAAACCTCATCCTAACCCTAACACTCATCTTAACTGTAATCCTAAACCTAACCCTAACTCTAACCCTAATTCTAAAGTTAACGCTAACCCTAACCCTAAACTTAAACCTAACGCTATTCCTAACCATAAACCTATCCCTAACACTAAACCAAAGCTAAACCAAACCCTAACCCTAAACCTAACCACATCCCTCATCCTAACCCTATCCCTAACCCTAACCCTAACCCTCATCCTAACCCTAACACTAAACCTAACCGTAACCCTTACCCTAACGTTGACCCTAAACCTCATCCTAAACCTCACCCTCAACCTAACCTTAACCCTCATCCTAACCCTCATCCTAACCCTAAACTTAACCCTAACCCTCATTATAACCCTAACCATAATCCTAACCCTAACCGTAATCCTAAACCTAACCCTAAACCTAACCCTAACCCTCATACTAATCCTAACCCTAACTGTAACCTTAACCCTAACTCTAACCCTAAACCTAAGGCTAACCAGAACCCTAATCTTAACCCTAACCCTCACCCTAATCCTAACTCTAACCCTAAAACTAAAGCTAACCATAACCCTAAACCTAACCCTATCCCTAACCCTAAAACTAACCCTAAACCTAACCCAAACACCAAACATAACGTTAACCCTAACCCTAACACTAAACCTAACCCTCATTCTAACAATAACTCTAACCCTAAGCCTAACCCTAACACTAACCCTAATTGTGACCATAAACTTAAACCTAACCCTAACCCTAACTCTAACAATAACCTAACCCTAAACATTACCCTAAACCTAACACTTACCCTAACCCTCATTCTAAAGCTAACTCTAACCATACCCGTAACCCTAACCCTAACTGTAACCCTAAACCCTAAACCCAAACCTAACCCTAACCCTTATCCCTAACCCTAACCCTAATCCTAACCCTATCCCTAACTCTAACCATAACCCTAACCCTCATCCTAACCCTAACCCTAAACCTAACCCTAACCCTTACCCTAAACTTTACCCTAAACCTCATCCTAACCCTAACCCTAAACCTAACCCTAACCCTCATCCTAACCCTCATCCTAACCCTAAACTTAACCCTAACCCTCATTATAACCCTAACCTTAATCCTAACACTAACCCTAAACCTAAACCTAACCCTAAACCTAACCCTAACCCTCATACTAATCCTAAACCTGACCGTAACCTTAACTCTAACCCTAAACCTCATCCTAACCCTAACTGTAACCCTAACCCTAACACTCATTATAAAGCTAACTCTAAACCTAACGCTAACTCTAACCCTAAACCTATAGCTAACGCTAACCCTAAACCTATAGCTAACACTAACACTAACCCTAAATAACCCTATCCCTAAGCCTAACTCTAACACTAAACCTAACCCTAACACTAAACCTAACGCTAACCCTAACCCTAAACTTAAACCTAACCCTCATTCTAACCCTAAACCTATCCCCAAACCTCATTCTAATCCTAACTCTAACGCTAACCCTAACCCGAACCCTAACCCTAAACCTAGCTGTAGCCCTTATTTTAACTCTCACTCTAACCCTAAATCTAATGCTAATCCTAACCTAACCCTCATTCTAACCCTAACGCTAATCCTAACCCTAACGATAACCCCAAACCTCATCCTAACCCTAATCCTAACCCTTACCATAACCATAATCCTATGCCTCATTCTAACCCTAACCCTAACCCTCATTCTAACCCTAACTCTAATCCTAATCCTAACCCTAATCCTAATGCTAAACCTAACCCTAACTCTAACCCTAAATCTAAAGCTAACCCTAACCCTAAACCTCATCCTAACTCTAACCCTAACCCTAACACTAACCCTCATTCTAAAGCTAACTCTAACTCTAACCCTAACTCTGAACCTAACCCTAACCCTAATTGTAACCGTAACCGTAACCCTAACCCTAACCCTAACTCTAATGCTAAACCTATAGCTAACCCTTACCCTAACCCTAAACCTAACCCTATCCCTAACCCTAACCCTAACCCTCATTCTAAAGCTAACTCTAACCATAACCGTAACTCTAAACCTACCCCTAGCCCTAGGGTTAGAGGTAGCATTAGGTTTAGTGTTAAGGTTAGGTTTAGAGTTATGGTTAGGGTTAGGGTTAGAGTTAGAGTTAAGGTAAGATTTCGGGTTAGAAGGAGGGCTAGGGCTAGGGTAGGGTTAGGATTAAGATGTGGTTTAGGGTTAGAGTTAGAGCTGGTGTTAGGGTTAGGATGAGAGTTACAGTTAGGGTTAGGGTTAGTTTTAGATTTAGGGTTAGAGTTAGGGTTAGGGTTATGGTCAGGATTAGGGCTTTTTTTAGGGTTACGATTAGGGTTAGGGGTAGGGTTAGAGTTAGGGTTATTGTTAGAGTTACTTTAGAATGAGGGTTAGGCTTAGGGTAAGGGTTAGGGTTAGCGTTTTGATGACGGTTAGGGTTAGAGTTAGGGTTAGAATGAGGGTTACAGTTAGGGTTAGGGTTGGCGATTTGATGAGTGTTAGGGTTAGGGTTAGAGTTAGGGTTAGAATGAGAGTTAGGTTTAGGGTTATGGTTAGCAAATAGATGAGGGTTAGGGTTAGAGTTAGAGTTAGGGGTAGGATTAGGGTTAGGGTTAAATTTTTGTTAGGGTTATGGAAGGGTTAGGGTTAAAGTTAGGGTTAGGCTTAGGTTTAGAGTTAGGGTTAGAACGAGTGTTAGGGTTAAATTTAGGGTTAGGATGAGGGTTACAATGAGGGTTGGGCTGAGGGTTAGGGTTAGAGTTAGGGTTAAAATGAGGGTTTGGTTAGGGTTAGCATTAGGTTTAGGATTATAGTTAGGGTTACGCTTAGGGTTAGGGTTACGGTTAGAGTTAGCTTTAGAATGATGGTTATGGTTAGGGTTAAAGTTAGGTTTAGGGTTAGAATTAGGGTTAAAATGAGGGCTACTGCTAGGGTTAGGATGAGGGTTAGGGCTAGATTTAGGTTTAAGTTTTAGTGTTAGGTTTATAGTTAGGGTTAGAATGAGTTTTAGGGTTAGGGTTAGGGTTAGGATGAGGGTTAGGGTTAGTGTTATGGTTAGGGGTAGGGTTAGGATTAGCTTTAGATTTAGGGTTACAGTTAGGGTTAGGGTAAGGGTTAGGGTGAGGGTTATGTTTAGAGTTAGGTTTAGTGTTAGGGTTAAGGTTAGGGTTAGAATGAGGGTTAGGGTTAGGGTTAGCTTTGGTTTACGGTTAGGGTTAGGTTTATGGTTAGGGATAGCGTTAGGTTTACAGTTAGGGTTAGGATTTGCATTAGGTTTAGGTTTAGGGTTAGGGTTATGGTTAGTGTTTTTATGAGGGTTAGGGTTAGGGTTAGAGTTAGGATTAGAATACTGTTGGAGTTAGGGTTAGGCTTAGGTTTAGAGTTAGGGTTAGAATGAGGGTTAGTGGTAAGGTTAGGGTTAGGATGAAGGTTAGGATGAGGGTTAGGGTTGGGGTTATAATGAGGGTTAGGTTAGGGTTAGGGGTAGCATTAGGTTTAGGGTTAAAGTTAGGGTTAGGGTTAGGGTTACGATTAGGGTTTGGGTTAGATTTAGGGTTATGGTTAGAGTTAGCTTTAGATTGAGTGTTAGGTTTAGGGTTAGGGATAGGGTTAGGGTTAGGGTTATTGTTAGGGTTACAATTAGGTTTAGTGTTAGTGTTAGAGTTAGGTTTAGGGTTAGGTTTAAGATGAGGGTTAGAGTTAGGATTAGGGTTATTGTTTGGGTTATAATTAGGGTTAGGTTTAGGGTTAGGGTTAGGGTAGAGTTAGGTTTAGGGTTAGGGTTAATATTGGGGTTAGAATGAAGGTTAGGGTTAGGCTTAGGGTTAGGATTTGTGTTAGGGTTTGGGTTATGATTAGGGTTAGAGTTAGGTTTAAAATGAGGGTTAGGTTTAGGGTTAGGTTTAGGTTTAAGATTAGGGTTAGGGTTAGAATTAGGGTTATGTTTAGAGTTAACTTTAGAATGAGGGTTAGGTTTAGGATTAGGTTAAGGGTTAGAATGAGGGTTAGGGTTTAGGTTAGGGTTAGGATGAGGGTTAGGTTTAGGGTTAGGATGAAGGTTAGGGTTAGTTTTGCAGTTAGGGTTAGAGTTAGGGTTAGGGTTATGGTTAGGTTTAGGGTTAGGGTTAGGGTAGGGTTAGCATTTGGTTTAGGGTTAGAGTTAGGCTTAGGGTTAGCTTTAGGGTTAAGGTTAGTGTTACTATTAGAGTTAGGGTTAGGGTTAGAGTTAGTTTTATGGTTAGAGTTAGCTTTAGAAGTAGCGTTAGGGTTAGGGTTGGCTTAGAGTTGGTTAAAATGAGGGTTATGTTTAGGGTTAGGGTTAGGTTTAGCGTTAAGGTTAGGGTTATGGTTAGGCTTAGGGTTAGGGTTAGGGTTTGGTTTTGGTTATGTTTAGGGTTAGGTCTAGGGTTAGGGTCAGAATTAGGATGAGGGTTAGGTATTAGGGTTAGGGTTAGTCTTAGGCTTAGTGTAAGGTTTAGGATTAGTGTTAGGGTTAGGATGAGGGATAGGGTTAGGTTTAGGGTTAGGTTTAGGTTTCGTGTTAGGTTTAGGTTTCGTGTTAGGGTTAGGGTTAGGGATTGTGTTAGGGTTAGGGATTGTGTTAGGTTTAGGTTTAGGGTTAGGTTTAGTGTTAGTTTTAGGGTTAGAGTTAGGGTTACGGTTAGGCTTAGGTTTAGGGTTATGGTTAGATTTAGGTTTAGAATGCAGTTTAGAGTTAGGGTTAGGTTTAGGGTTACATTTAGGATGAGGGTTAGGGTTAGGGTTAGAGTTAGGGTTAGGGAAGAGTAAGGTTCAGGCTTATGCTTAGCGTTGGGTTTAGGATTAGGGTTAGCATTTTGATGAGGGTTAGGGTTAGGGTTAGTGTTAGGGTTAGAATGAGGTTTAGGGTTAGGATTACGGTTAGGATTAGTGTTAGGCTTATGTTTAGGGTTAGGGTTAGGGTTAGCTTTATATTTAGGGTTAGAGTTAAGTTTAGGGTAAGGGTTAGGGTTAGGGTTCCGGTTAGAGCTAGGCTTAGGTCTAGAGTTAGGGTTAGAATGAGGGTTCGGTTTAAGGTTATGGTTAGGCTTAGGGTTAGGATGAGGGTTAGGGTTAGTGTTATGGTTAGGATGAGGGTTAGGGTTGGGGTTAGGGTTACTGTTAGTGTTAGGGTAAGAATGAGTGTTAGATTTAGGGTTAGGTTTAGGTTTAGCATTAGGTTCAGGAGTAGAATTAGGATTAGGGTTAGGGTTACGATTAGGTTTAGTGTTACGATGAGGGTTAGGGTTAGAGTTAGGGATTGGGTTAGGTTTAGGGTTAGGGTTAGGATGAGGGTTAGGTTTGGGGTTCGGGTTACATTTACTGTTAGGGTTAGGGTTAGAGTTAGGATTATGGTTAGAGTTAGCTTTAGAATGAGGTTTACGGTTAGGGTTAGAGTTAGGTTTAGGGTTAGAGTTAGGGTAAAAATGAGGGCTACGGCTAGGGTTAGGGTTAGGATGAGGGTTAGGGTTGGATTTAGTTTTAGGAATAGATTTAGGATTAGAATGATGGTTAGGTTTACGGTTAGGGTTAGGGTTAATGTTAGGTTTAGTGTCAGGGTTAGGTTTAGGGTTTGGGTTAGGGTTAGGGATAGGGTTAGGGTTAGGGTTAGGGTTAGGGTTAGGTTTGGGATTAGGGTTAGAGTTAGGGTTAGGTTTAGGGTTAGGGTTATGATTAGGGTTAGGGTTAGCCTTAGGTTTATTGTTAGAGTTAGGGTTAGGGTTAGAGTTAGAGTTAGCTTTATGGTTAGAGTTAGCTTTAGGATGAGTTTTAGGGCAGGGTTAAGGTTAGGGTTAGGTTTAGGGTTAGGGTTAGGATGAGGGTTAGGTTTAAGGTTAGGGTTACAATGAGGGTTAGGATGAGATTTAGGTTAGGTTTAGGGTTAGGGTTAGGATAAGGGTTAGTATTAGGGTTAGTGTTAGGGTTAGATTAAGGGTAAGAATGAGCGTTAGGTTTAGGATTAGGGTTAGGGTTATGATTAAGGTTAGGCTTAGGGTTAGAGTTAGGTTTATTGTTAGAGTTAGCTTTAGAATGAATGTTAGGTTTAGTGTTAGAGTTAGGGTTAGAATGTGGATTAGGGTTAGGGTTAGGGTTAGGTTTAGGGTTAGGGTTAGAGTTAGGGTTAGGGTTAGGGTTAGGGTTAGGGTTAGGGTTAAGATGAGGGTTAGGGTTAGAGTTAGGGTAAGGGTTAGTCTTAGGGATAGGTTTAGGGTTAGGGTTAGTCTTAGGTTTAGGGTTAGGTTTAGGGATAGGATGAAGGTTAGGGTTAGGGCTAGGTTTAGGGTTAGCTATAGGTTTCGGGTTATAGTTAGAGTTAGGATTAGGGTTAGGGTGTGGTTTAGGGTTAGGGTTAGGTTTAAAATTAGGGTTAGTGTTAGGATTAGAGTTAAGGTTATTTTTAGAGTTAGCTTTAGATTGACAGTTAGTATTAGGGTTAGGGTTAGGGTTAGGATGAGGTTTAGGGTTTGGGTGAGGTTTAGGGTTAGCTTTAGATTTAGCATTAGAGTTAGGGTTAGGGTTTGGTTTAGGATTAGGGTTAGGTTTAGGGTTAACATTATGGTTAGGGGATGGTTTAGAGTTATAGTTATGGTTAGAGTTAGCTTTCGAATGAGGGTTAGGCTTAGGGTTAGGGTTAGTTTTAAGATGAGGTTTAGGTTTAGAGTTAGGGTTAGAGTTAGGGTTAGCGTTTTCATGAGGGTTAGGATTAGGGTTAGAGATAGGGTTAGAATGAGGTTTAGCGTTACGTTTAGTGTTATGGTTATGTTTTTGGGTTAGGGTTAGGTTTAGTGTTATGGTTAGGGGTAAGGATAGGGCTAGGTTTAGGGTTAGGGTTATGGTTAGGTTTAGGATTAGGGTTAGGGTGTGGGTTAATGTTAGGGTTAGGTTTACAATTAGGGTTAGGGTTAGGATTAGAGTTCAGGTTATTTTTAGAGTTAGCTTTAGATTGACAGTTAGTTTTAGGGTTAGGGTTAGGATGAATTTTAGGGTTTGTGTTAGGGTTAGGGTTAGCGTTAGGTTTAGGGTTAGGGTTAGCTTTAGATTTAGGGTTAGAGTTAGCGGTAGGGGTAGGTTTAGGATTAGGGTTAGGTTTAGGGTTAAGATTATGGTTAGGTGTAGGTTTAGAGTTAGAGTTATGGTTAGAGCTAGCTTTCGAATGAGGGTTAGGCTTAGGGTTAGGTTTAAGATGAGGTTTAGGTTTAGAGTTAGGGTTAGGGTTAGCGTTTTGATGAGGGTTAGGGTTAGGGTTAGAGTTAGGTTTAGAATGAGGTTTAGGGTTAAGGTTAAGTTAGGATTAGGGTTAGCAATTTGATGAGGATTAGGATTAGGGTTAGAGCTATGGTTAGAATGAGGGTTAGCGTTACATATATTGTTAGGGTCATAATTTGGGGTTAGGGTTAAGTTTAATGTTAGGGTTAGGGTTACCTATAGGTTTACAGTTAGAGTTAGGGTTATTGTTAGGGTTAGGGTTAGGGTTAGGGTTAGGTTTAGGGTTAGGGTTAGGAATAGGGTTACAGTTAGCGTTTTGATGAGGGTTAGGGTTAGGGTTAGAGTAAGGGTTAGAATGAGGGTTAGGGTTAGGGTTAGAGTTAGGGTTAGAATGAGGGTTGGGGTTAGGGTTAGAGTTAGGTTTAGGGTTATGGTAAGGCTTAGGGTTCGTGTTAGGCTAGGTTTAGAGTTAGGGTTCGAATGAGGGTTAGGTATAAGTTTAGGGTTAGGATGAGGGTTAGGGTTAGGGTTAGAGTTAGGGTTAGAATGAGGGTTAGGTATAAGTTTAGGGTTAGGATGAGGGTTAGGGTTAGGGTTAGAGTTAGGGTTAGAATGAGGGTTAGGTTATCGTTAGGGTCAGCATTAGGTTTAGGGTTAGAGTTAGGGTTAGGGTTAGGGTTCGGGTTACAATTAGAGTTAGGGTTAGGGTTAGAGTTAGGGTTATGGTTAGGGTTAGCTTTAGAATGAGGGTTAAGGTTAGGGTTAGAGTTAGGGTTAGAATGAGGGTTAGGTTATCGTTAGGGTCAGCATTAGGTTTAGGGTTAGAGTTAGGGTTAGGGTTCGGGTTACAATTAGAGTTAGGGTTAGGGTTAGAGTTAGGTTTATGTTTAGAGTTAGCGGTAAAATGAGGGCTACGACTAGGGTTAAGGTTAGTGTTAGGTTTAGGGTTATGATAGGGTTAGGGATAGGTTTAGAGTTAGGGTTATTTTTAGAGTTAGCTTTAGAATGAGGGTTAGGGTTAGGGTTAAGATGAGGTTTAGGGTTAGGTTTAGGGTTATAGTTAGGGTTAATGTTAGGTTTAGGGTTAAGGTTAGGGTTACGATTAGGGTTAGGGTTAGGTTTAGAGTTAGGGTTATGGTTAGAGTTAACTTTAGAATGGAGGTTAGGGTTAGGGTTATGGTTAGGTTTAGGGTTAGGGTTAGAGTTAGGGTATATTTAGAGTTAGTTTTAGAATGAGGGTTACGGTTAAGATTAGGGTTAGGATGAGGGTTAGGTTTAGATTTAGGGTTAGGATTAGGGTTACCGTTAGAGTTAGGGTTAGAATGAGGGTTAGGTAGAGGGTTAGGGTTTCAGTTAGAGTTAGGTTTACTGTTAGGGTTAGGTTTAGGGTTAGGGTTAGGGATAGGGTTAAGATGAGAGTTGGGTAAAGGGTTACAGTTAGGGTTAGTGTTAGGGTTAGAATGAGGGTTAGGTTTAGGGTTAGGGTTAGGTTTCGGGTTAGGGTTAGGTTTAGGGTTAGGGTTAGCATTAGGTTTAGGGTGAGAGTTAAAGTTAGGGTTACGGTTAGGTTTAGGGTTAGGGTTATGATTAAGCTTAGGGTTAGATGAGGATTAGGTTTAGGGTCATTTTTAGGATTAGAGTTAAGGTTAGGGTTAGATTTTGGGTTAGAATGAGGGCTTGGGCAAAGGTTAGGTTTAGGGTTAGGATGAGGGTTAGGGTTAGGGGTATGGTTAGGTTTAGGTTTAGTGGTAGTTTTAGGGATAGGGTTAGGATAAGTGTTAGGGTTACAGTTAGGGTTAGGATGAGGGTTAGGGTTAGGATTATGTTTAAGGTTAGGTTGAGGGTTTGGGTTAGGGTTAGGATTTGAGTTAGGCTTAGAATGTGGGTTGGGGTTAGGTTTAGGATTAGGGTTAGGTTTAGGGTTATGGTAAGCCTTAGGGTTCGGGTTAGGCTTAGGTTTAGAGTTAGGGTTAGGTATAAGTTTAGGGTTAGGATGAGGGTTAGGATGAGGGTTAGGGTTAGGTTTGTGTTTAGGGTTAGGATGAGGGTTTGATTTAGGGTTAGGGTTAGAGTTAGGGTTAGAATGAGGGTTAGGTTATCGTTAGGGTCAGGATTTGGTTTAGGGTTAGAGTTAGGGTTAGGGTTCGGGTTACAATTAGTGTTAGGGTTAGGGTTAGGGTTAGAAAGAGGGTAAGGGGTTAGGGTTAAGGTTAGGCTTAGGGTAAGTGTTAGGGTCGGGGTGATGGTTAGGCTTAGGGTTAGGGTTAGATTTAGGGTAATGGTTAGAGTTAGCTTTAGAATGAGGGTTAGGGTTAGGGTTAGGATGAGGGTTAGGGTTAGGGTTAAGGTTAGGGTTAAGTTTAGGATTTCGATGAGTGTTAGGGTTAGGTTTAGGGTTAGGATGAGGGTTAGTGTTAGGATTAGGGTTAGGGTTAGAATGAGGTTTAGGTTTATGGATGAGGGTTAGGGTTAGGTTTAGGGTTAGAGTTAAGGTTAGAATGAGGGTTAGGTTTAGTGTTAGGTTTGGGGTTAGCATTAAGTTTAGGGTTAGATTTAGGTTTACGGTTAGCGTTAGAGTTAGGGTTAGGGTTACTATTAAGGTTGGGGTTAGAGTTAGGGTTATGTTTACAGTTAGCTTTAGAATTTGAGGGTTAGTGTTAGGGTTAGGTTTAGGGTTATGGTTAGATTTAGCTTTAGAATGAGGGTTAGTGTTAGGGTTAGGTTTAGGGTTACGCTTAGAGTTAGCTTTAGAATGAGGGTTAGAGATAGGTTTAGGGTTATGTTTAGAGTTAGCTTTAGAATGAGGGTTAGGGTTAGGGTTAGGATGAGGGTTAGGTTTATGGTTAGGGTTATGTTTAGTGTTAGGGTTAGTGTTACGTTTAGGGTTAGGATTAGAATGGGTGTTAGGGTAAAGGTTAGGGTTAGTATGAGGGTTAGGGTTAGGATTAGGTTTAGGGTAAGAGTTAGGGTTAGGGTTAGGGTTAGGATGAGGGTTAAGTTTATTGTTAGGGTTAGGGTTAAGTTTATGGTAATGGTTAGTGTTAGGTTTAGGCTTAGGGTTTCGGTTATGGTTAGAGTTTGTTTTAGAATGAGGGTTAGGGTTAGGTTTAGGATGAGGTTTAAGGTTAGGTTTAGGTTCACTGTTACGATGAGGGTTAGGATTAGGGTTAGGTTTACAGTTAGGGTTAGGGTTAGAGTTAGGGTTAGGATGAGGGTGAGGGTGAGGGTTAGGGTTAGGGGTAGAGTTACGGTTAGGTTTAGAGTTAGGGATAGAATGAGTGCTAGGACTAGGGTTAGGGTTAGGGTTAGGATGATGGTTAGTGTTAGGGTTAGGGTTAGGGTTAGTGTTAGGGTTAGGATTGGGATGAGGGTTAGGGTTAGGTTTAGGGTTAGGGTTAGGATTGGGATGAGGGTTAGGGTTAGGTTTAGGTTTAGGGATAGGATAAGGGTTAAGGTTACAGTTAGGGTTAGGGTTTGGGTTAAGGTTAGATTTAGCTTTAGAATGAGGGTTAGGGTTAGGTTTAGGGTAAGGGTTAGGGTTAGGGTAAGGTTTAGGGTTAGGGTTAAGGTTATGATGAGGGATAGGGTTAGGTTTACGATTAGGGTTAGAGTTAGCATTTGGTTTAGGGTTAGGTTTAGGGTTATGGTTAGGGATAGTGTTAGGTTTAGGGTTAGTTTTAGCGTTAGGTTTAGGGTTAAATTTAGGGTTATGGTTAGGGTTAGAATGAGGGTTAGGGTTAGGGTGAGGTTAGTGTTAGGATTAGTGTTAGGGTATAGTTAGTGTTTGAATGAGAGTTATGTTTAGTGTTAGGGTTAGGGTTAGCATTAGCTTTAGGGTTAGAGTTAGGTTTAGGGTTAGCATTAGGATTAGGTTTAGGGTTACGATTAGGGTTATGTTTAGAGTTAGCGTTATGGTTAGAGTTAGCTTTAGAATGAGGTTTAGGGTTAGAGTTAGGGTTAGAATGTGGGTTAGGTTTGGGGTTAGGTTTAGAGTTAGGATTAGGTTTAGAGTTAGGGTTAGCGTTAGGATTAGGGTTAGGATTAGGTTTAGGATGAGTGTTTGGTTTAGGGTTAGTGTAAGGGTTAGGGTTAGATTTAGCATTATAGTTAGGGTTATGGTTAGAATTAGCTTTAGAATGAGGGTTAGGGTTAAGGTTACAGTTAGGATGAGGGTTAGGGTTAGGGTTTAGTTTAAGGTTAGGCTTAGGATGAGGGTTAGGGTTAGGTTCAGGGTTAGGGTTAGGATGAGGGTTAGTGTTAGGATTAGGGTTAGGGTTAGAATGAGGGTTAAGGTTAAGGTTAGGGTTAGGATGAGGGTTAGGGTTAGTATTAGGGTTAGGGTTAGAGTTAGGGTTAGGGTTAGGGTTCGGGTTAGAGTTAGCGTTATGTTTAGAGTTAGCTTTAGAATGAGGGTTAGGGTTAGGGTTACCGTTAGAGTTAGCTTTAGAATGAGGTTTAGAATTAGGGTTAGGGTAGAGTTAGGTTTAGAATGTGGGTTAGGTTTACGGTTACGTTTAGGGTTAGGGTTCGGGTTACAGTTAGGGTTAGGGTTAGGATGAGGGTTAGGGGTAGGATTAGGGTTTGTTTTAGGTTTATATTTAGGGTTAGAATGATGGTTAGGTTTAAGGTTAGGGTTAGGATTAGGGTTAGGGCAAGGGTTAGTGTTAGGCTTAGGATGAGGGTTGGGGTTAGGGTTAGGGTTAGGGTTAGGGTTAGATTTAGGGTTAGAATGTGGGTGAGGTTTAGTGTTAGTGTTAGGGTTAGCATTAGTTTTAGGGTTAGAGTTAGGGTTAGGATTAGGTTTAAGTTTACAATTAGGGTTAGGGTTAAGGTTAGAGTTAGGGTTAAGTTTAGAGTTAGCTTTAGAATGAGGGTTAGGATTAGGGTTAGGGTTAGCATGAGGGTTAGGGTTAGCATTCGGTATAGCGTTACGATGAGGGTTAGGGTTAGGGTTAGGGTTTGGGATATGGTTAGGATGAGGGTTACAGTTAGGTTTAGGGTTAGGGATAGGATAAGGGTTAGGGTTACAGTTAGGGTTTAGGGTTAGGGTTAGGGTTATGGTTAGAGTCAGCTTTAGAATGAGGGTTAGTGTTTGTGTTAGTGTTTGGTTTAGAGTTAGGTTTAGGGTTAGGGTTAGGGTTAAAATGAGGGCTGCGGCTAGGGTTAGGTTTAGGGTTAGGATGAGGGTTAGGATTACATTTAGGTTTAGGTTTAGGGTTAGGGTTAGGGTTAGGGTTAGAGTTAAGGTTAGAATGAGGGTTAAGTTTAGGTTTAGGTTTGGGTTAGCGTTAGGTTAAGTGTTCTGTTAGGTTTAGGTTTACGGTTATTTTTAGGGATAGGGTTAGGTTTAGGGTTAGGGTTAGGGTTATCTATAGGTTTAAGGTTAGATTTAGGGTTAGGGTTAGGGTTATGGTTAGGGTTAGGGTTACAATCAGGGTTAGGGTTAGGTTTAGAGTTAGGGTTATGGTTAGAGTTAACTTTAGAATTTGGGTTAGTGTTAGTGTTAGGATTAGGGTTAGGATGAGGGTCAGGGTTAGCATTAGGTTTAGGGTTAGGGTTAGCTCTTGATTTAGGTGTAGAGTTATGGTTAGGGTTGGGGATAGGATTTGGGTTAGGTTTAGGTTTACAATTAGGGTTAGGGGTAGGTTTAGAGTTAAGGGTAAGGTTAGAGTTAGCTTTAGAATGAGGGTTAGTGTTAGGATTAGGGTTAGGGTTAGGTTTTAGATGATGTTTAGGGTTAGGGTTAGGGTTAACGTTTTGATGAGGTTTAGGGTTAGGTTTAGAGTTAGGGTTAGAATGAGGGTTCGTGATAGGGGTAGGGTTAGGGTTAAGGTTAGGGTTAGGCTTAGGCTTAGGTTTAGCGTTAGGGTTAGAACGAGGGTTAGGGTTAGGTTTACGTGTAGGGTTAGGGTTAGGGTTAGGGATAGGGTTAGGATGAGGGTTAGGGTTACAGTTAGGGTTAGGATGAGGGTTAGGTTTAGGGTTAAGTTTAGCGTTAGGTTTAGTTTAAGGGTTAGGCTTTGGATTGGTGTTAGGTGTTAGGGTTAGGGTTAGGCTTAGGGTAATGTTTAGGGTTAGGGTAAGGTTTATGGTTAGGGTTAGGTTAGGATGAGGGATAGGTTTAGGTTTAGTGTTAGGGTTATTGTTAATGTTAGGTTTAGGGTTAGGGTTAGGTTTAGGGTTACAGTTAGGATGAGGGTTAGGGTTAGGGTTAGTGTTAGGGTTAGGGTTAGGGTAGAGTTAGGTTTAGGGTTAGGGTTAGCATTGGGTTTAGGGTTAGGGTTAGGGTTATTGTTTTGATGAAGGTTAGGGTTAGGGTTACAGTTAGGGTTAGAATGAGGGTGAGGGTTAGGGTTAGGGTTAGACTTAGGGTTAGGCTTAGGGTTAGGGTTTGGGTTTCGGGTTATGGTTAGAGTTAGCTTTAGAATGAGGGTTAGGGTTAGGGTTAGGTTTAGGGTTAGGTTTAGGGATAGGGTTAGGTCTAGGGTTGTAGTTAGCGTTAGGGGTAGGATGAGGGTTAGGGGTTAGGTTTAGTGTTAGGCTTAGGGTAAGGGTTATGGTTAGGGTAAGGGTTAGGGTTGGGGTTAGGTTTAGGAAGCGGGATAGGGTTAGTTTTAGGGTTTGGGTTAGGTTTATGGTTAGAGATAGCTTTAGAATGAGAATTAGAGTTAGGGTAAGGGTTACAGTTAGGGTAGGGTTAGGGTTAGGTTTAGGGTTAGCTTTAGAATGAGGGATAGTATTAGGGTTAAGGTTAGGGTTAGGAGGAGGGTTAGGGTTTGTGTTAGGGTTAGGGTTAGCGTTTTGATGAGGGTTAGGGTTAGGGTTAGAGTTAGGGTTAGAAAGAGGTTCACGGTTAGTGTTAGCGTTATGGTTAGGGTTAAGGTAGGGATATGGTAAGTGTTAGGGTTAGGTTTAGGCTTAGGTTTTGAGTTAGGCTAGAACGCGGGTTAGGGTTAAGTTTACGGTTAGGGTGAGAGTTAGGGTTAGGTTTAGTGTTAGGATGAGGGTTGGGGTTAGGTTTTGGGTTAGGGTTAGGGTTAGGGTTACGATTAGGGTTAGGGTTAGAGTTAGGGTTATTTTTAGAGTTAGCTTTAGAATGAGGGTTAGAGTTTGGTTTAGGATGAGTGTTAGGGTTAGGTTTAGGGTTACTGTTAGGGTTAGCATTAGGGTTAGGGTTACATTTAGTGTTAGTGTTAGGGTTAGGGTTAGCTATAGGTTTAAGGTTAGAGTTAGGTTTAGGGTTAGGGTTAAAATGAGGGCTACGGCTAGGGGATAGGGTTAGGTTTAGGATGAGGGTTAGGGTTAGATTTAGGGTTAGGATTAGAGTTAGGGTTAGAATGAGGGTTAGTTTTAAGGTTAGGGTTAGAGTTAGGGTTAGAATGAGGGTTAGTTTCAGGGTTAGGGTTAGGGTTTGCTTTAGGTTTAGTTTAGAGTTAGTGTTAGGGTTAGGGTTAGGGTTAGCGTTAGGGTATTGTTATGATTAGGTTTAGGGTTAGCCTTAGGTTTAGGGTTAGAGTTAGGGTTAGGGTTAGGATTGGCGTAAGGGTTAGTTTAGAGTTAGGGTTAGGGTTACAATTAGGGTTTGAGTTAGCGTTATGGTTAGAGTTAGCTTCAGGAAGAGGGGTGTTTTTAGGGTGAGGGTTAGGATGAGGGTGAGGGTTAGGGTTAAGGTTAGGGTTAGGGTGAGGATTAGGATGAGTGTTAGGGTTAGGTTTAGCGTTAGGGTTAAGATGAGGGTTAGGGTTAGGATTAGTTTTCGGGTTAGAATGAGGGTTAAGGTTAAGGTTAGGGTTAGGATGAGGTTTAGGTTGAGGGTCAGGGTTAGGTTTAGGGTTAGGGTTAGGATGAGGGTTATGTCAGGGTTAGGGTATGCGTTAGGTTTAGCGTTAGTGTTAGTGTTAGGGTTAGGGTTAGGGTTAGAGTTAGCTTTATGGTTAGAGTTAGCTTTAGGATGAGGTTTAGCCTTAGGGTTAGGGTTAGGATTAGGTTGAGGGTTAGGGTTAGGTTTAGGGTTAGGATGAGGGTTGGTGTTAGGATTAGGGTTAGGATGAATGTTAGGGTTAAGGTTAGGGTTAGAGATATGATAAGGGTTAGGGTTACAGTTAGGGTTAGGGTTAGTGTTTGCATAAGTTTTAGGGTTAGGGTCAAGTTTAGGATGAGTGATAGGGTTAGGTTTAGGATTAGGATTAGGGTTAGCATTAGGTTTAGGGTTAGGGTTAGGGTTAGCGTTAAGTTTAGGGTTAGACTTAGGGTTACGGTTATTGTTAGGGTTAGGGTTAGGTTAGGGATATGGTTAGAGTTAGCTTTAGAATGAGGGTTAGAGTTAGGGTTAGGTTTAGTGTTACAGTTCCGATGAGGTTTAGGATTAGGCTAAGGGTTAGAGTTTGGGTTATGGTTAGTGTTAGCGTTAGGGTTAGGGTTAGATTTCGGGTGAGAATGAGGGTTAAGTTTATTGTTAGGATTAGGGTTAGGTTTATGGTTACGATTATGGTTAAGGGTAGGTTTAGAGTTAGGGTTATGGTTAGAGTTAGCTTTAGAATGAGGGTTAGGGTTAGGGTTAAGATGAGGTTTAGGGTTAGGGTTAGGGATAGGGTTAGGGTTAGCGTTTTGATGAGGGTTAGGGTTAGGGTTAGAGTTATGGTTAGAATGAGGGTTAGGGGTAGGGTTAGGATTAGAGTTCGGGTTAGGGTTATGGTTAGGGTTATGGTAAAGTTTGGGTTAGGGTTAGGGTTATGGTTAGGCTTAGGTTTAGAATTAGGGTTAGAATGAGGGTTAGGGTTAAGCTTAGGGTTAGCATGAAGTTTAGGATGAAGTTTAGGCTTAGGGTTAGGTTTATTGTTAGGAGGAAGGTTGGGGTTAGGGTTAGGTTTAGGGTTAGAGTTAGGGTTAAAATGAGAGCTACGGCTAGGGTTAGGGTTAGGGTTAGCATGAGGGTTGGGGTTAGGTTTAGGGTTAGGGTTATGATTAGGGTTAGGTTTAGAGTTAGCTTTACAATGAGGGTTAGGGTTAGGGTTTGGTTTAGGGTTAATGTTAGGGTTAGATTTAGGGTTAGGGTTAGGGTGAGGATGAGGGTTAGGTTTAGGGTTAGGGTTAGAGTTAGGGTTAGGGTTAGGGTTAGGGTTACGGTTAGGGTTAGGATGAGTGTTGGGTTTAGGGTTAGCATAAGAGTTAGGGTTAGTGTTAGGGTTAGGATTAAGATTAGGGTAAGGGGTAGGGTTAGGGTTACGGTTAGGTTTAGGGTTAGGGTTAGGGATAGGGTTAGGATTCCGGTTAGGGTTAAGGTTAGGGTAAGGGATATGATAATGTTTAGGGTTACAGTTAGGGTTAGGGTTAGAGTTAGCGTTATGGTTAGAGTTAGCTTTAGAATGAGGGTTAGTGTTATTGTTAGGGTTAGAGTTAGGGTTAGAATTTGGTTAGGTTTTGGGTTAGGTTTAGGGTTAATTTTAGGGTTAGAGTTAGGGTTAGGATGAGCGTTAGGGTTAGGGTGAAAGTTAGGGTTAGTTTTAGGGTTACAGTTAGGGTTAGTGTTAGGGTTAGGATTAGGATGACGGTTAGGATTACTGTTAGTGTTAGGGTTAGGGTTAGGATGAGGGTTAGGGTTAGGGATAGGGTTAGGATGAGGGTTAGGGTTAAGGTTAGGGTAAGGGATATGATAAGGGTTAGGGTTACAGTTAGGGTTAGCGCTAGGGTTCCGGTTATGGTTAGAGTTAGCTTTAGAATGAGTGTTAAGGTTAGGTTTAGGGTAAGGGTTAGGGCTAGCGTTAGGATAGGGTTAGGTTTAGGATTAGGGTTAGAGTTAGCGTTAGGTTTAGGGTTAGCATTAAGTTTAGGGTTAGACTTAGGTTTAGGGTTATTGTTAGGGATAGGGTTAGGGTTAGGGTTATGGTTAGACTTACCTTTAGAATGAGGGTTAGAGTTAGGTTTAGAGTTAGAGTTAAGGTTAAAATGAGGCTACGGCTAGGGTTAGTGTTCGGGTTAGGATGACGGTTAGGGTTAGATTTAGGGTTAGGTTTAGGGTTAGGGTTAGAGTTAGGCTTAGAATGAGAGCTAGGTTTAGGTTTAGGGTTAGAGTTAGCGTTAGGTTTAGTGTTAGGGTTAGGTTTAGGGTTATGGTTAGGGTTAGGGATAGGGTTACGTTTGGGGTTAGGCTTAGGTTTAGCTATAGGTTTAGGGTTAGAGTTAGGGTTAGTGTTAGAGTTAGGGTTATGATTAGGTTTAGGGTTAGGTTTAGAGTTAAATTTATGGTTAGAGTTAGCTTAAGAATGAGGGTTAGTGTTAGGGTTAGGTTTTGGCTTACAATGAGGTTTAGGGTTAGGGTTAGTGTTAGGATTAGAGTTAGGGTTAGTGTTAGATTTTGGGTTAGAATGAGGGTTAGGTTTAGGGTTAGGATTAGGGTTAAGTTTATGGTTATGTTTATGGTTAAGGGTAGGTTTAGAGTTCTGGTTATGGTTAGAGTTAGCTTTAGAATGAGGTTTAGGGTTAGGGTTAGGATTAGGGTTAGGATTAGCATTTTGATGAGGGTTAGGGTTAGAGTTATGGTTAGAATGAGCGTTAGGGTTAGGGTTACGATTAGTGTTAGGTTTAGGGTTAGAGTTAGGGTTATGGTTAGAGTTAGCTTTAGAATCTAACCCTCAAGCCTAGTAACTAATTTATTTCCCTTTTCTTCTAATTTCTTCATCTAACTGAATCACAGGAACATCATATCATGTGATGACAACTTAGTTTTTCCCCTTGCTTTGTGGAAGCTGAGAAAGAGTTTACTATAAGTGACTACACTTTAGACCCTGGCAGAGAGTGTTAGGATCAGCTGATTCTTTGACCAGAAAGAATAGCTACTTCAGTTTACACTCATTAGAGTGAAATGTTTTCCTGGAACTAAAATAACAGAATGCTACACATAGAGAAAGTAGATATGGAGTGAAGGCAAGACATGTTTGGGTGTGGGACAGCTCCATAGTAGAAATAAATGTTTGGGGAGAGACAAAGTGGGATAGTTTAATACAACCTTTGTTGACTGAGTATTTCTCATACCTCACCTCCCATCCCACTTTATAAAGTATAGGTTATAAATACACAGCCAGCTTCACATCACTATAACAAAATTCTTGCAATAGTTAAGTTATAGAGAAAAAGATTACTATGGATCTTGGTTTTGGAGGCTTAATCTAAGATCAAGTATCTATATTGCTTTGGGTCTCTGACTGAAGAATCACCATTCTGGCAGGGCAAATAGGTTGTCACATGAGCCAGGAAGAAAACGGCAATTCAGGATCCTGCACAACACTTTTTGAGAGCACCCTACCAATGATCTTTAGAACTGCCAGTAAGCTCTGCTTCCTAAGACTCTACAACCTCCCAACTGCAACATGCTCAGGATCAAGCTTTTCACACACAGACTTGGGGGGAAACCTGCATGTAGATACCAGCAAGTGACATTAAGTTATGCCCTTACACATACACATATGGGATACAGTACAAGTATACAAATATGCAAAGAGCCAAAGGCACCCTATGTAGACAAGATCACCCTAATTTAAATTTGACAAAATGATGGACATAGGTGTGGCTGCCTAAATTTAGAGCCCAGGACATTTGTAAGAAAGAGAATGTCCTTCAGAACATTGCAGAGTAAATCTGTGTGGCTGGGAACTTGGCCTTGATGGAGGGGACAGTCTCAGTCAGCTATGGCAGTGCTGAATCCTTGCTGTCTCATTCCACTTCGCATGATCCAGTACATTTCTGTTTTCAACAGCTAGCCTGCCACGGTAGACACTGATGCTAGGCCAAGGCTGGCTTCTGCCCAGCTGGAGCCTGTTTTGCTCACTTGTGGCTTCTCTTGGTCAGTGCTCTTGGATAGAGGTGTTTGAGAACTCCATATCTCTCCCTGATTGGGTATAGATGATTGTTACAGTTTAACACGGGAGTGGAATCAGTCTTTAGATCTTCCCAAGGAGGCTAAACCCACCTGGGCTTGGGAGCTCAGCCTGGATTAGTTTACTTCTCAGGCTTGCTTCACTGCCTTATTGCCTAATAACTAATTAACACCTTAGTTAAGGTGACTGTTGCTGTGATAAAAAACCATGACCAAAAGCAACTTTGGGAGGAAAGGATTTTTTAGTCTTATACATTCACATCACATTTCATCAATGAAGGAAGAAAGTCAGGACAGGAACTCAAGCAGGGCAGTAACCTGGAGGCAGGAGCTGATACAGAGGGCATGGACGAGTGCTGCTCAATGGAGGAGAGGCTTGCTCTTCATGGCTTCCTCAGCCTGTCTCCTCATAGAATCCAGAACCATCACAATGGCCTGGGCCCTCCCCCCATCAGTCACTAATTTTTAAAAAAATGCCTACAGCCTGATCTTATGGAAGCATTTTTCTCAATTGAGGTTCCTTCCTCTGAAATGACTCCAGGCTCTGTCAAATTGACTTAAACTAGCCAGTACACCAGGATCTCCTTAAACACATTCTACAGAAAAACAAAATCACATTCATATATGATTAGCTACCAAATCTGTCTGCTTCAGGGAAACCTGACCTCAGACATCAGTCATCCAGAATGTCTGGGAGGCAAGCGGCTCCTATCCAGATGAATGAGACAGGGTATCACCACTCAATGACTACCATCCTGGCCCAACATTTTGACTCTGAGTATCAAACCATTTTTTCATTGTAATTCTTCTTTTCATGTAGCCTTCCTACAAGAAGAAAAGGTAGGAGGAACATTCAAGTTCATTTTAGCAGCTTTTTTAAAAACCTGTATATTTGAGTTCTGCATTTTAAATTTAATGTCTCAAATTCTATAAATATGTCTGTTCCTGAGAGACAGAACATACCTAAGACCTCCCCACAAAATAAACATGTACTTGTGAACACACAGTTGCATGCACAACTACACAGATCCATATACATGCAGGCATATGCATACAATTACACACCCAATCACATGCTGTATTCATGTGATCTGTGCGATATGTGTGCTCATACACACACTGTGTTTTTGAGTCAGAATTTTGAAGCTTTACTAAGGCTGGCCCATAATTTGCTATATAGCTCAGGTTTGGTAGAACTCATGGTTTCCTATGTCAGCCTCCCAATTGCTGGATTTATAGGATTAAAATCTGACAGGCTGGGATATTTTTGAAGCATATACGATGTTTCAGGAGAGGCCTAGTTTGGAATCTCCTTTGTAGCTTCTCTCTTAGTTCATTCTTTAATCAGCAAGAAGTTCAGTGCTTTTATTTGAACTGAAAGAGTTGAGAGCATGAATTGTAAATGTCCCCATCCTTATTGCTACTTTGAAAGATTGTCTCCTTCAAATCTCATACTAAAATTTAATCTTCCAGGTAACGACTACAATTTGGACATTTAAGAGGTAATTGGACCAGGAGGGCCTTATGCTCACGGATGGGACTGACCTTCACAAAATGGGTTTTTGTCTTCTCTTCCCTTCTCTCAGTGTTCTCCTTTCAGCCACAGAGTGACATGCATTGGACTTCCTAGCCTCTACAACTGTGAGCTAACAAATTTCTTTTAATCATCAATGGCCCAGTTGTGGCTGGAGATATTGCTCAGTGGTTAGGAGCCTGTATTCCTCTCTCAGAGGAAGTGACTTAGATTCTCAGCACCCATGCCGGGTAGCTCACACTGCCTGTTGTTCCAGCTTCAACACAACCATAAGTGTACCTGATCACACAAGTGGCATACGCTTCCATAGACACACATACACACATGGTTTTAAAAAATAAAATAAGCCTGGAGTGGTGGCACACACCTGTAATCCCAGAAGTCAGGGAGGCAGGCATATCTCTGAGTTCAATTTCAGCCTGGTCTACAAAGTGAGTCTAAAACCTGCTCATTGTTGGGTATTCTGATTTTCATGCACAAAACACAGAAAGATGTTTATTCTTCTGGAAGACTGAGACTTTTTTGGCTAGACTCTGTAGAAGTGGATTTAGACTTAGTGTTATGTCTCCTGGCTTACTCTGCTATGAATGGAGCCATTCCCTGCAGTCTCTGTTTTCCTGTGCAGATTTGGAGGTCTGGATTGCATCTCAGTCTCCAGAAAAGATGCATCATAGTTTGTAATGCATAGGTCTGAGATAGGTTTGTCATTTGTGTATTAGGAGAAGAAACAAGCCTCCTTTTTTTCTGGCTGTATAAAGATTTAGAATAAGAACATGAATGAGGAGAGTCAAGCATATTTAGCTTCTCAACTACAACCAGCAGATTCACAGTCAAGTATTTGTTTCTGTGATCTCATATTTATTTGTACAAAGTTTAATTGAAGAATGAGAAAATCTTGAATTCTGATCAACAAGTTTACTCTGAGACCTTGAGAGTAATGATTAGTAAGTGTAATCACAGTCATGCACTGTGAATACAGAATCATCTCATAAGCATATTTTTCAGATAAAGTTTGATTTGTAAAACCCTTTCTTGACCTGGGTCATGGGGTGCAGGTCTATAATCTTGGATGCCAGGGAGACTGAGATCACAAGTTCAAGGCTAGCCTGAACCACTTAATAAGACCCTCTTGAAAAAAAAAGGAGCCTGGGCTGATTTTTAAAAGTTTAGCAATACTGTTTTCTTTCGATTTTTCTACTTCTGGATGGAAGTTACAAAATCATGGTTAGTATTAAATCCTTTGGTGGATATTTATCATGTCATGGGGCAGTTAAATTATGTCACCCCATGACCCCTAGTATTCTGACAACTGTTGGCTAAGAGAAAGGCACAAAAGGGATAGTAAGCTAGTTTCATCTACCTTGAGGAGAGAGGCTTACGCCAAAAGTTTGACCTCTTTAAACTTTCCAAGCTTTAAAAATCGCAGGCCAAGTTCCCTTGCATATCTATACTACTGACACTAGGTGACGCTGCAGTGCAGAGTTTTGCAGTGCATACACAATACCGACCTTTGGCAAAGATCAGATGACATCACTCCCTCCATGGGTCTTTCCTCGAGGGGCGGGGTAGGTGGACGACGGGTGGTGGTGTTCAACTAGAACTCCAGACTCAGTCGGTGCTGGCCTCTCAGAGCTCAGCTGGATGTCAGGGCAGGCAGGGAAAAGGCTCTTCATTTGCAGAGGCTGGGGAAAGAGCCAGAAATAGATCTGGGAGAAAAAAGAGAAAAGAATGGAGACCTAGTAGATGATCACAGCCGGTTTTCTTTATAAATATAGCTGTCTGCTTCCCACTCTTGTCCATGTCACTGCAGGCTATTAGTGCTTTATTTTTGCCTCTGTGGAGCTCTGGCCCTGGTCCTCTCTGCCTCCAGGTCACTGGGCTCTCAGATGCTCATCTCTTGAGGGCAGCTTTCCTGGGCTGAGGGTTTGACATCATAAGTTATTTTTATACCAGTAGATTGCAGTATCATAACAGCAAAGATCTTGTGCCAAAGACTGGTCCCAAACCCTGTAGAGAAAAAAAAAGAATCTCAAAGGTAAACCTATTTGATCTCAAAATGCCTATTAAGGTGCATTATTTACTATAATTGCAAAAAGTGTTATAGAAATATATGGCTAAGAGAATGAAATTGTCTTTTCCATATTTCCCTACTCACCACAAAAAGGCTTTCTGATGTCTAGATGAGGCAGGCAGGCATCCACTTGGCTGTGTTTAGGATGTTAGTGTTGAAGAAGAGGGCCTTGGGCTAGATCTCTTAGTAGGTGAAGTGATCCTTTTTCAAACATGAAAACTTGGGTTTGAATCTCCAGAACCCATGTAAACCAGGTGTAGTAGCACAGGTCTGCAATCTGCAAAAGGTAGATAGAAGACAGAGGCAACAGAATCCTGAATAGGAATAAACAACAACAATGCTCACACATACGTAAACATGAGACACTCACAGAGAAAAAGAGAAACATTGAAAAAGAGGCAGAGAAAGAGATGATAGATAGAGATAGATAGATAGATAGATAGATAGATAGATAGATAGATAGATAGATAGATAGAGGTGTGTGTGTGCGTGTGTGTGTAGAAGATGAAGACCCAAACTTGTCTTCTGACCTCCATGCACATGATGCCCCTGTACTCAAATGAATGTCTGTACAAGTGTACAACATGTCCACAGGCACATTATATATACACACATATCATACACATAGACACACACACGGGTGTGCACACAGAGCCAGTAGCAGTGTAGATCTAGCCAAAGGTATTTTCTATGCCATTCTACTTTAGTTGAGAGTTCTGACTGCGACGATCTTTGGGTTCTTCTGAGATTTGGGTTTGGAAGGGAAGCGATGCATGAAGCAACAAATTCAAACTGGGAACTCTAACTGGAAAATGGTAGGTTGGTTCATAAAGGAAGTAAAAGTTCTCAAGAACAGTGCAAAGTACACTTCCAACCAGAGACCACCTGCCACCAGCAGGGTTATTTGAGTGTTGGTGGAAAAAATGAAAATCCTCACACCATCAGGGAATAGGAAGATGAGCATAGCAGGTTATGATCAGGAACCTGCTGTTTCTTCCTCTTTGGCCTGCCATTGCTGGAGCATGACCCTAAAGCAATCCAAGCCAGTCATCTCTTGCACTCTTAGAACATCCTGCCTGTAGTTTCACACCCCACCCCCCAGCATTATCTCACTTCTTGCCCTCTAAACACAGCAGATTTGGTATCAATTGTCTCTCTATATATTTTCAAAATAGCATCTTCATGTATGATTCATTCATCTGTAAATGTACCCTTAGTGATGGTTGCCATACTTTTAAGAGGTGTGCATTCTGGGCACATCTTCTTACCTACTAGCTTTCATTCCATCTTTTTTTTAATTTTTTAATTAACTTTTATTAAATACACTTTATTCCTTTTGTATCCCCCCATAAGTCCCTCCCTCCTCCTGTCCGGGTCCCATCCTCCCCCCCTTTCTGCATGCATGCCTCTCCCCAAGTCCACTGATAGGGGAGGTCCTCCTCTCCTTCTTTCTGATTTTTTTTTTTGTTCTTCTCAATGCAGTTTATTCAGGAACCTTGAACAATCTTCTGACCCTGGGGAAAGCAAGCCCACAGCTTAAAATAGCCTCTGGGTAGCCAACCCCAGC
>REGO01000128.1:228721-247592 GCA_010120015.1 Rhombomys opimus
AATAGTCCTTGGTTGGAGTATGAGTCTCTGGGAAGTTCCCTGTGTTCAAATTTTCTTGTTCTGTTGCTCTCTTTGTGGAGGCCCTGTCCTCTCCAGCTCTTCATTCCATCTTAATTGTTTTCAATAATCAGATCCTGACTTGGGGAGATAGGTCATTTCATAATTACTAATGTATATGGCTGGCAACAAAAGACAATCTCCAAAACCTAGGTTTTATCATGAAACTGATGGATCTCTTTACTCTCCAACTCAATGAAAATTAACATTATTTCCAAGGTCCAGTATTAAGGAAGGGAGCAGGCTAAGAAAAACTAAGGGTATATGAAGAAGCCTACAAAATTTACCAGTGTACAGGACAATTTTAAAATAATTATAGCTAAAAGGCTCAATCCCCATTCAAAAAGACTAAGAGGATGGACATCAGAAGAAGGGGGAAATGAGGAACAGGAGTATACCACAGAGGGCCTCTGAAAGGCTCTACCATGTAGGGTATCAAAGCAGATGCTAAGACTTATGGCCAACCTTTGGGCAGAGTGCAGGGAATCTTATGAAAGAAGTGGGCAATAGTAAGTCCTGAAGAGGACAGAAGCTCCACAAAGAGAAGGACAGAACCAAAAATTCTGGGCACAGGGGTCTTTTCTGAGAACAATACTCCAACCAAGAACCATTCATGGAGATAACCTAGAACCTCTGCACAGATGTAGCCCATGACATTTCAGTGTCCAAGTGGGTTCCATAGTAATGGGAACAGGGACTGTCCTGGACATGAACTGATTGGCCTACTCTTTGATCACTTCCCCCTGAGGGGGGAGCAGCCTTGCCAGGCCATAGAGGAAGACAATGCAGCCACTCCTGATGAGACCTGATAGACAAGGATCAGAAGGAAGTAGAGGAAGACCTCCCCATCAGTGGACTTGGGGAGGGGCATGTGTGGAGAAAGGGGAGGGAGGATGGGACTGGGAGGGGAGGAGGGAAGCGTTTATGAGGGGCTACAAAGTGAATAAAGTGTAATTAATAAAAATTAAAATAAAAAATCAAAGAGCAGGCCAATCAGATTATGTCAGAGGCAGTCCTTCTTCCCATTACTATGTAACCCACTTGGGCACTGCCATGTGCTACATCTGTGCAGGGGTTCTAGGTTATCTCCACGAATAGTCCTTGGTTGGAGTATGAGTCTCTGGGAAGTTCCCTGCTCTTTGATCACCAACCCCTGAGAGGGAAGCAGTCTTACCAGGTCACAGAAGATGACAATGCAGCCACTCCTGATGTGATCTGATAGACTAAGAACAGAAGGAAGAAGAAGAGGACCTCCCCTATCAGTGGGCTTGAGGAGGGCATGCGTGCAGAAGGTGGAGAAAGGGTGGGACCAGGAGGGGAGGGAGGAGGGGCTTATGGGGGGATACAAAGTGAATAAAGTGTAATTAATAAAAAATAAAAAATCAAATAAAAATAAGAAAAAAATGAAAAAAAAATAATTATAAAGAGGAGTTTGAATAGAGGTACCTATATAGGTAGACAATGCTTCTCTAAGAATATGTGAATTATTAAATGCGAATATTACTGCTGGGCATAGGTTATCTCCCTATGAGTTTCTAGTCAAGGAAGCCTCCAAAATAACACAGGCTCTTGCCATTGCTCTTGGTTGTCAATCATATGGTAATACCCCATTACTGAAGACACCACATACTTTTGTTATAGGACATAGAGAAATCAAGCTAGAATTGGACAGAAACTCCTTCCCTTCTTGACAGTTCTCACAGTGTTAAAAATTGCTATGCAGGCTGCTGAACATGAAAAGGCATCAGTAGTCATACTCAGCATCTCCGCTTGTATGCTACAGTTCCAGCCTGCCAGGAATGATGATCCCACTGGTGCACTACTGTCATGAGTATTATGGTTCTAACCAATAACTTTCTGATTAGATTTGATGTCCATTCTACAGAAGGGAATTCATGTTTGGTACTGTAGACATGGCCCACAGCTGGGGAGGTATACACTCTAGGGAGGAAGCCTGCTGTTATTGGTTTGTTATGTATTTATATTTATGCTTCTACACATAGATTCATGTTGCTTGCAGCCATAGTAAAAGGTGCTGCTTTTGTGTAATGGGCAGGGCTTAGTGCAGACTCATAACCAGTCTAAGTGCAGAGAATAACCAACTATGGGTACTCAGCCATAAATGGGGCACTTATATAGCCTCTTCTACCAAAAGACTCATAAAATATTATAGAAGAGGGGTTGTGGAAAGAATGTAAAAGCCAGAGGATATAGAGAAATGTTGTGAAATGTTCTTTTCTAGATATGGCTGCTATACTCATGAAGCAACATATAGCAGCTGTGGTTACCTGCAAAAGACGAGGCCAGTTAAAATTTTAACATCAACTGGTTTGCACTCCTGAGGCCCCACTCCTAGATGAGAAGCTACTGATAGTTGGTGGCTGTGGGGGGATGAAGCATCATTCTTGGAAAGTTGTTCATATTCCAGTTGGTGGTCCAATAACCATGCACACATAGTCAAAACTAATTGGACTCAGTGCTTTATATAACAACAAAAAAGAAGAGATGAAGTTGTGAGGTAGGTGTGACTATGCAGAGCTGGAGGGGAGTGTGAGATAGATATGATCAAGATGCATTGTATGTATGATTAATTTTTCAAAGAATAGAGTATTTTTAAAAATTACACTAAGTCTAATTGACCTGTGCTTAATTTGAAGGTCCTCAGGATACTGTTATTATTGGAAATTGTTTCAAGCAGATGGTTGTGAGTAAGAAGAATTTTCACAAAAGCTAATTCCAGTTTCTGGCACTGAACTTCAAAATTGCATGCTAACTTCACAGGAATCATGCAGAATGACACTGAGCTCCTGGATTGCTTGATGACTGTACGGGAACCATGCAGGAATACAGACCTCCCAAGCTGAATGTTAATTTCATGAAGATCATGAAGGAAGATAGAGTTCCCAGGCTGCATGCTAACTTCATGAGAATCATGAAGAAAGACAGAGCTCCTGGTTCCATGCTAACTTCATGAGAATCATGCAGCTAGACACCGAGCTCCCAGTTTGCATGCAAACATCATGGGAATCATTCCAGAAGCTCTGGTGTGAAAGACTAATAGTGAGAGGTTGTGTCTTATATTTTTGGTCTCTCACCAAGCATAGATCACACATAGCCAGAATAAAATGAGTGAAGTAACTTCTCAAAGGAAAAAGAAGATTCACCTGCTTCTTAGCAGTTCCTAGTGGAAGGATGTTTCTCACCATCACTGAGACAGGAAGGATTTTCCAATATAAAAGGCTCAGAAGACCCACTTTTCACTCCTTCAAGTTCAAAGTTCAGAGAACATCTACAAAACCACATAACAGAATTTACATGTTTCTTAGGCAAGAGTATGAAAAAAAAACACAAGTATCCAAATCAGATTACACCCACAGAATGTCCATTTCTCTTCTTGCTTACTGGTAAATACTTTCAGTCATTATTGTCCTACTGAAGTAAGCTACCAACACACTTGGCATTTACCCCAAAATTTCTCTAGGAGTTTTCTGAACTTAACAGAGTGGACACATTTCTCAAGGTTTTGTCACTGTTAAGATAGACTGAGAAGCTAGTGAAGGCAGTATTGATGTATTTGATTCCCTGAGGAGAAGTTTTTGAGGCATGATTCGTTTTTGAGGGCATATTTTGTCAGCGTTTTCTCAGGATTGTGTCAACGGTTATTACAGCTGTATTTCAAATAATTCATAGCCTCAGCAAATGTCATCTTGAGGCGCTCATGAATTTGAGGACGTTGAAGTCCGGTTGTTCATTTGCCTATTTAATTTCTCCAAATCCACCAATTTCTGGACCTCAATAAGCAGAGATCTCTTCTGGAAGTTATTACACCCTGTGTAAAGGATTTCAAGAGTATCTCACATTATTTTTGCAGAGCTTTCTCCTGTGCTTTAGCTTAGCATTAAAGATGGCCTCAGTATTATGTTATTATCACTGGTGTATGAGGTGTGACAATCAGAGGGAGTCAGGGCTTTGGCTCTAATCAGGGACACTTACCAGCAGTACAAGTCCAAGCCAATCCATGACTTCCTAGTTTAAGTTGATTTTTACCTTTTATTTTATTTTATTTTTTTCTTTCTATGTATGTAGGTGGATGCAAATACATATGAGGCTGCACTTGCATGTGTGTGCATGCATGTGAGCACAGAGAAAACATTGGTGCTTAGCTCTTGTCTACTTTTTCTTCCTTTTCTGGTGAGGTAAGTTATCTTTCTAGCCTGGAATTTGCTGAGTAGACAAAGCTGGCTGCAAAGTGAGCACTTCACAAAGCAATTTCCCCAGCTCCGAGACCTGATTTATATTTTAAGATGCCATTTCTGGTTTCTAAAATTAGCAAATCATCTATTTCAACTTAATTTTAAGCTCTGCTGCCTTAGGCTTATGCTTGCAATTATAAGCCATGATCCAATATTTGATTTTGATAGGCAGGTAATTGTAGCTGAGGTAATGTCAGGGCAATTGGAAGGTACATAAAGCACTTAGAAGTTCAGAGATACAGAGCATGTCTGGAATTCTCTGTAAATGTCATGAAACACAAATTCTAATGCTCAGGTCCAATGTGGCTTACCCCTCCCTAAATGTCTGAGTGGCATGGGTGCAAGATATTTGTTCTGCCAGAGAGTTTAA
The DNA here is from genome assembly GCA_010120015.1 of Rhombomys opimus. Lineage (NCBI taxonomy): Eukaryota > Metazoa > Chordata > Mammalia > Rodentia > Muridae > Rhombomys > Rhombomys opimus. The sequence continues at coordinate 233,402 of REGO01000128.1, forward strand.
GAAGTGTATGCATTTTCTCTGGTCTGCCCTTCTCACAGTGTGAGAATGGAAGCTGGTGCTCTCCTGATGATGAACTTGAATCAGGTACAAAGTGAAAGGCTCCCTTGATACAATTGCAGGGAACTACACACAGTGTTAAATGAGTTTTAAAAGGATTTGGCCTGCAAAAAAAATTTCCAGCTTCTAAAAAGGCATTGTCCACAACAGTTTTTTTTTAAATCTTTTTTTTTCTTTCTTTTTTTTTTTTTTTTTTGTTCTTCTCAATGCAGTTTATTCAGGAACCTTGAACAATCTTCTGACCCTGGGGAAAGCCAGCCCTCAGCTTAAAATAGCCTCTGGGTAGTCAACCCCAGCATGCCTCGTGGGCAATGCAGATAGGTCCACATACACGGAAGCAAGCCAGATCCCCAGCCTTAGCCAAATATGGAGTTGTTTGTGACAGAGAGCACTCACCATCGGGAAGGTGGAAGGCGGAAACCAGCTCCATCTTTAAGGCGCAGCACTTATTTAACTTTTTTCTATCCCACATTCTCTTTTGTTGAGTCATCTCCCAGGACTAAAAGGAAATCAACTTGTAACTCTGAAAATATACTCAAGTCTCTCATCAAGTCGTTTCATTATGAAAGCATTTTAAGAAGAAACAGAAAGAGAAGTCAATTGCAGTTGAGCTCAGACTGAGTAATTGGTTTTAATTTTATTTTATGCTCCAAAGAAGCAATTTAACCTAAAATGCCTGGGACCTTTGAGACCGTATACCACACTTCTGAGCTCTAATGGGTGATCATTATTTTTCCAAATTTGAAAACAGATAATTTCTTTTTTATTTTCCTAATTACATTTTCATTTATTTCTGTATACACACATTAATACATTTGCACATGCACATACACACACATTCACACACATGCCACATCATACATGTGGAAGTCAAATAACAACTTTCAGGAGTCAGTTTTTCCTTCTGTCATGTGGGGCTCTAGATTTCCAATTGTCAGACTTAGTGACAGGGACACACTAAGCCATCTCACTGACCAAGATTTTTTGCTATTGATTTTACATGGAGATTTACTAGTTGACAAAATGATACAATCTTGGAAGTCATTGCAGTAATCTTCAAGGTTTTAAGCTTCCTTCGTGCCACCCTTATGAATGTAGTTGGGGTAAGTAAGAATTGATGAAAATAAAGTAAGTTTTGAAACAGAATTCTTGGTAACTGAATTTTGGAGTCTCTCTGTGTGTGGTAGAGCATAGGGATATTAGATTTATTGGAGCAGCAACTGACTGGGGGACTCTAAAAGTCAAGGTGAATGGCAAGACTGGCATTTTGTTTTTCTTCATTCTTGCTGAAATTGTTAGTATTATCATCAATGTATACTCCTTAGCAAATATCTTTTCTAAGAATTTGTAAAAAATACTTATGATTTATTTCACTACATAAATGTAGTCTATGAATTCTTTCCTTGTAGTGTGACACTCTAACTTGCAACTGATCACAAAGCACTAAGTATAAATGGTCTGTGAATGACCCTGAGGATGTCATTCTCCATCCTCAGAACCACCCAGGAGCGACCCTACCAGTCCTAATTCCCTAAATCATCCATGATGGACCAGACTCTATCCATCTGAACCAGACATGAGGGACCACCATCAATCCCTCTTGTTTGAGTATCCCACTCACCTTACACAACATCCAAACCATGTAGGAACAGCAAAGCTTCAGGGTTAAAGGATACACGAAACACAATCACAACAGAGACAGTACACAAGCGGTCCCCTTAACCTCGATGATGGTTTTGTTGACCAGCTCACTTTCCTGAAGATCACTGATGCCTATCCATAATCTCTTAAATGATGCCCACAAGCTATGGCTTCAGACACCAAGAGTAATTCTTTAAAATGTAGGACTCTGAACTGGCAAAGTGGCTCAGTGAATAAAGGCACTTAACACTAAGCCCAACAACATGAGATCTGATCAGGAACAAGTGAAGAATGGTATGTGTAAGTGCTCAACCTTGGGGTTTTCAGAAAATAATGTAAACTACTAGATTTAAATGCAATATCAATACATACAAAAGAATCATTTAAGGGATTAATACGTCACAGCAGGAAAGAGTATTTTGAGAGCCAATGTTCCTCTGCAGTCTCATGTAAGCACTTGATGTCTGGTTTGGGATGTTTTCTTGAAGGCTGTACAATCTGTAGGAGTGGGTCTAGTTGGCAGAAGTAGGTCATACAAATTTCTGGTCCTGATTTGTCATTGGCTTCTTACTCTGGCTGATTAACAAGCACTACTACATAGCTTTTACACAACCAGCCTTCTCTGCCACCACAAACTGAAATTTCCCTGAATCTAAGAATCCAAATAAGCCTCTGTCCCCCGACAGGAGCTCCACAGGGAGAGCAACAGAACCAAAAATCTTGGCACAGGGGTCTTTTTCCATGCATGGAGATAACCTAGAATCCCTGCACAGATGGAGCCCATGGCAACTCAGTCTCCAAGTGGGTTCCGTAGTAAGGGGAACAGGGACTGTCTCTGACATGAACTCAGTGTCTGGCTCTTTGATCACCTCCTTCTGAGGGGGGAGCAGACTTGCCAGGCCACAGAGAAAGACAATGCAGCCAGTCCTGATGAGACCTGAGGACTAGGGTCAGAATGAAATGGAGGAGGACCTCCCCTATCAGTGGACTTGAGGAGGGGTTTGGGAGGAAATGAGAGGGGAGGCTGGGATTAGGAGGAGATGAGGGAGGGGGTACAGCTGAGATACAGAGTGAATAAACTGCAATCAATAAAAATAAATTAATTAAAAATAAAAAATAAAATAAATTTAAAAAACCCTCTGTTCTTGTGGTATTTTGTGCATGCTGATATAGACCTCAGTTTACATGAGAGCAATGATGTCAGCCACTAAGGGTCACCCATACTTCTATCAAGTATTTTCTTACAGCAAAGGGGCAGGCAGTGGTTTGGTTCAATCCAAGTTGGAAGTGTGAGAACAGAAAAGCAGTTGATTGTAATCCCTATCCAAAGGCAAGAAAATGAAAGTAGACTCTCCAATTACCTGGGAGAAGCAATATGAAAACCTTCTCCCTTCAGCTTTTTGTTTTATTCTGGTCTTTGGTGGATGAGATGATAGAAGCCACAGGGAAGCCAGTCTACTTCCAGCATCGTGAGTGATAATTTCCTGAGGAAACACCCTGAAACTGTTTAATCAGGGCACCTCATGTCCCAGGCAAGTTGTCATATGGAAATAATTTAACATCCTTGGTTAAATGACTTTAACTTCTCTGTTTAGAAGTCTCCACGTAGAATTTTTGGGGTCACTCAGGTACTATCATATCATCTGCAAATAGTGATACTTTGACTTCTTCCTTTCCAATTTGTATCCCCTTGATCTCCTTCAATTGTTTTATTGCTCTAGCTAGGACTTCAAGAACAATGTTGAAGAGATAAGGAGAGAGTGGACAGCCTTGCATTGTCCCTGATTTCAGTGGGATTGATTTAAGTTTCTCTACATTGAGTTTGATATTGGCTATAGGCTTGCTGTATATTGCCTTTACTGTGTTCAGGTATGTGCCATGTATCCTTGATCTCTCCAAGACTTTAAACACGAATGGATGTTGGATTTTGTCAAATACCTTTTCAGCATCTAAGGAGATGATCATGTGGTTTTTCTGCTTCAGCTTGTTTATGTGCTGGATCACATTGATGGATTTCCCTATAATGAACCACCTCTGCATGCGTGGGATGAAGACTACTTGATCATAGTGGATGATATGTTTGATGAGTTCTTGGATTCGTTTTGCAAGTATGTTATTGAGTATTTTTGCATTGATGTTCATGAGGGAGATTGGCCTGAAATTCTCTTTCTTTGTTGGGTCTTTGTGAGGTTTAGGTACCAAGGTGACTGTGGCTTCATAGAATGAGTTTGGTAGTGTTCCTTCTGTTTCTATTGTGTGTAATAGTTTGAAGAGTATTGGTGTTAGCTCTTCTTTGAATGTCTGGTAGAATTCTGTGCTGAAACCATCTGGCCCTGGGCTTTTTTTGCATGGTAGACTTTTGATGTTTCCTTGTAGACTTTTATTTCCTTGTAGGATATAGGACTATTTAATTGGTTTACCTGGTCTTGAATCAGCTTTGGTATGTCGAATCAGTAAAGAAAATTGTCTATTTCATTGAGATTTAAAAATTTTGTGGCATATAGACTTTGGAAGTAAGACCTAATTATTGTTTGGATTTTCTCAGTGTCTGTGGTTATGTCCCCCTTTTTGTTTCTGATTTTGTTGATTGGATAGTTTCTCTCTGCCATTTAGTTAGTTTGGCTAAGGGTTTGTCTATCTTGTTGATTTTCTCAAAGAACCAGTTTTTGGTTTCATTGATTCTTTGAATTGTTTTATTTGGTTCTAATTTATTGATTTCAGCCCTGAGTTTGATTATTTTCAGCTGTCTACTCCTCTTTGGTGTGTCTGTTGTTTTTTTTTTTTTTCAGATGATATGATAGTATGCCTGAGTGACTCCAAAAATTCTACCAGGGAACTCCTACAGTTGATTGACACCTTCAGCAAAGTGGCTGAGTACAAAATTAACTCAAAATAATCAGTAGCCCTCCTGTATACAAAAGACAAAAGGGCCAAGAAAGAAATTAGGGATACAACACCCTTCACAATAGCCACAAAGGACATAAAGTACCTTGGTTTGAACCTAACCAAGCAAGTCAAAGACTTGTATGAAAAAAAATTTCATTCTCTGTAGAAAGAATTAGAAGAAGATATCAGAAGATGGAAAGATCTCCCATGCTCATGGCTTGGCAGGATTAACATACTAAAAATGGCCATGTTACCAAAAGCAATCTACAGATTCAATGCAATTCCCATCAAATTACCAACACAATTCTTTACAGACCTTGAAAGAAAAATTCTCACTTTCATATGGAACAACAAGAAACCCAGAATTGCTAAAACAATTCTCTACAGTAAAAGATCTTCTGGAGGTATCTCCATCCCTGATCTCAAGCTGTACTATAGAGCAACAGCTATAAAAACTGCATGGTACTGGCATAGAAACAGACTGGTGGATCAATAGATTTGAATAAAGATCCTGACATAAATCCACACACTTAGGGACACCTGATTTTTGACAAAGATGCCAAAACCAATCAATGGAAAAAAAAAGATAGCATCTTCAACAAATGGTGCTGGTCTAACTGGATGTCTACATGTAGAAAAATACAAATATATCCATACTTATCACCCTGCACAAAACTAAAGTCCAAGTGGATCAAGGACCTCAACATAAAACCAGACACATTAAATTGGTTAGAAGAAAAAGTAGGGAAGAGCCTTGAACTCATTGGCAGAGGAGACAACTTCCTGAACAGAACACCAACAGCACAGGCTCTAAGATCAATAATCAATAAATGGGACCTCATGAAACTGAAAAGCTTCTGTAAAGCAAAGGACACTTTCGTCAGAATAAAATGACAGCATACAGATTGGGAAAGGATCTTCACCAACCCTATATCTGACAGACGACTAATATCCAGTATATATAAAGAACTAAAGAAGTTAAACAGCAAAAAATCAAGTAATCCAATTAAAAATTGGAGTACAGAGATAAACAGAGAATTCTCTATAGAGGAATATCACATGGCAGAGGAACACTTAAAGAAATGCTCAACCTCATTAGCCATCAGGGAAATGCAAATCAAAACGACCCTGAGATTTCACCTTACACCCAATAGAATGGCTAAGATCAAAAACTCAAGAGACAACACATGCTGAAGAGGTTGTGGAGAAAGGGGAACCCTCCTCCACTGCTGGTGGGAATGTAAACATGTACAACTACTCTGGAAAGCAATCTGGCACTTTCTCAGACAACTAGGAATAGTGCTTCCTCAAGATCCAGCTATACCACTCCTAGGCATATACCCCAAAGAGGCTAAAATACACAATAATCACATTTGCTCAACCATGTTTGTAGCAGCTTTATTTGTAATAGCCAGAAGCTGGAAATAGCCCAGATGCCCCTCAGTGGAGGAATAGATGCACAAATTGTGGTATATCTACACAATGGAATATTACTCAGCATTAAAAAACAAGGAAATCATGAAATTTGCAAGCAAATGGGGGGAACTGGAAAAGATCATCCTGAGTGAGCTATCCCAGAAGCAGAATGTACACACGATATATACTCACACATATAGACGTATAATAAAAGATAAACCTACTAAAATCTGTACACCTAAAGAAACTAATCAAGAGGGAGGACTCTTGCTAAAATGCTCAATTCCAATCCGGAAAGGCAAAGAGGATGGACATCAGAAGAAGGAGAAAAGAGGGAACAAGTCAGGAGCCTGACACAGAGGACCTCTAAAAGGCTCTGCCCTGCAGACTATCAATGCAGATGCTGAGACTAATAGGCAACCTTTGGGCAGAGTGCAGGGAATCTTATGAAAGATGTGGGGAACAGTAAGATCTGGAGAGGACAGGAACTCCACAAGGAGAGCAACAGAACCAAAAAATCTGAGCACAGGGGTCTTTCCTGAGACTGATACTCCAACAAAGGACTATGCATGGAGATAACCTAATACCCCTACAGAGATGTAGCCCATGGCAGCTCAGTATCCAAGTGGATTTCATTGTAATATGAACAGTGACTGTCTCTTATATGAACTGATTGGCCTGCTCGTTAATTACCTCCCCCTGAGGGGGAAGCAGCATTACCAGGCCACTGAAGAAGACAATGCAGCCACTCCTCATGAGACCTAAATGACTAGGATCAGAAGGAAAGAAAAGAAGTCCTCCCTTATCAGTGGACTTGGGGAGGGGCATACATGCAGAGGGTGAAGGAAAGTAGGGATTTGGACGGGAGGAGGGAGGGAATCATAGGGGGGATACAAACTGAATAAAGTGTAATTAATAAAGAATTAAAAAATTTAAAAAGAAGTCTCCACATGTACCCCAATTTTAAATTTGATTACTTGGTTTGTTGGTGTTTAACCTCTTCAGTTCTTTATATATTCTGGATATTAGCCCTCTGTCAAGATGTAGGGTTGGTGAAGATCTTTTCTCAGTCTGTAGGCTGTTGTTTTGTTCTGATTACAGTATCCTATGTTAGAGGAATGGATATAGAAAGTGTAGTACATTTACACAATGGAATACTACTCAGCAATTAAAAACAAGAAAATTATGAAATTTGCAGGTAAATAGTGGGAACTAGAAAAGATTACCCTGAGTGAGGTAACTCAGAAGCAGAAAGACACATGTGATATATACTCACTTATAAGGGGTATTAGCCATATAATATACAATAAACTAAAATCTATAGCCCTAAAGAACCTAAACAACAAGGAGGACCCTAGGGAAGATGCTTAATCCTTGTTCAGAAGGGCAAATAGGATAGACTTTGGAAATAGGAAAAGATAAGGAACAGGACAGGAGCCTTCCACAGAGGAACTCTGAAATATTCTACCCACCAGGGTATCAAAGGAGATACTGAGACTCATAGTCAAACTTTGGGTAGAGTGCTAGAATCCTTATGGAAGAAGAGGGAGATAGAAAGACCAAGAGGGGTCAGGAACTCCATAAGAACAACAAAGCCAAAATACCTGAGCCCCCTACAAGGGGGACTTGTAGGGACCAATACTCTAACAAAAGACCATGCATGGAGAAGACCTAGATCCCCTGTTAAAAGGAAATCCATTGACTGCTCAGTTCCCAAGTAGGTTCTCTAGTAAGGGGCTGTCTCTGACACAAACTCAGTGGCAGGCTCTTTGATCACCTACCCCTGGAGGGTGCCGCTTTGCCAGACCACAGAGGAAGATGGTGCAGCCAATGCTGATGAGACCTGATAAGCTAGGGTCAGATAGAAGGGGAGGACCTCCCCTAACTTGGGACTAGGGAAAGGACATAGGGGGAGAAGAGAGAGGGTGGGTGGACTGGGAGGGGACAAGGGAGAGGGCTGCACCAGGGATACAAAGTGAATAAATTGTAATAAATAAATATATAAATAAAATTAAATTAAAAAAGAAGCCTCCATGTATGAAATGAGCATCATAATAGCACACACCCAGTGATACTGTGTTAAGAATTAAATTAGTTAATATGTGAGACTTCATGAAAAGGTCTATCGAATAACATACATTATGAATTTTATTTCAATAAATACAGTTGGATTTCACTTCTGAAGACTTGGCAAAGTAATATACAGTAGATCCTGAAAATCTACATTTTATCATATTTATTTGTTTATTTGGTGGGGAGTGCCACCGAGTGCATGTTGAGATCAAACAAGTGGAGGGAGTCAGTCTGCAAATTCAGCAATAATTAATAATTATACAATTACTTCCAATAGATTATAAACTAAATACTTCATGAAAGTAAGAAATTAAATGCCATGACATATTGATATTTGTAAATTCCTCAGTTAATTTGCATATAATGGCAAGGAGTGTAGCTACAAATATAGTTTTGTTGTTTTTCTCTCATATAAGTTCTTCCACCTAAAAGGAGGTCACAGTGCTGTCAGAACCCATGTGTCACTTCCTAGTAAAGACAGATGACAACAAATGTTCTAGAGCAATGTCTCTGGGTCACAGCCTCAGAAAGAAGGTATCAGCCCTATTCAGCAATGGTATGTGCAGTTGAGATCTATTTTTAGATATGCAGCTATGTCAGGCAGGAGAGGATAAGCCAATAGGAATCTTTACCAGTGAACAAAGACTAAATGGCCTACTCAGACAGAAAGAACAATTACAGCTCATAGCTGCTGTCCTTAGGCTGTAACATAACAGGACTCTTTATTTAGTTCTCACTTTATGTATACTACGGATGGACACAGCGTTGAAAACCATTCATTGACATAGTTGCTTTCTTGTTGTCAGTGTCCAGGAAGCATCTTCAAAGTACCATAGCAACACCAAGGAGGATGTTAGAAACACTGAGGTCAAGGACCACTTTCAGATATTCTAATAGATGCATTCCAGGAACCCACATTTTCTCTAGGATTCCAGGTGATTCCAGTATAGGTGGTCTGATTCTCAATCTTTGAAAACACAGAAATAGAGAAAAGAGCTGTTTATCAATATAACTGAAATAATAGAAGAGGCTAACACTTTTATTTTAAAAATGCCAGTTATACAAAGAAACATGGAAATAGAGGTCAAAAATTAGAGGAAAGGAGAAATCAAAGATGAAGGGAACTATCAAGCATAGCGAAAAGTATTAGAGCCTTCCCAGTCAATCTCTTTACCTCAGGTGAGAGTGACAGAGAAGAATGAGGTCAGAGCCACAGAAGGTCAGTAACATCTCTGGTCTGCAAAAGCCTTCTGGTAGGTAGGTAAAGAAGACAACCAGTTGTTTTTATGTTTTAGGGTTTATCTAACTTTAGGATGGTGAGACCCAGTCTGGTCTGAGATTGCCCCTGGGAACGGAATGAAGAACTAAGGGCCTTGGGAAATGGACTTTGTTGTATCAAGAGTCAGGATGTTCTTGGTTCCTGCAGGAAGATGTACCTGGTGTGTTGGAAGAGTTACACAGGCTGGCAGAGAGCTGAGATCAATAAGCAGAAGATGTGCATGCTCCCTTTGCTTGGACTGTTGCTTTCTAGAGGACCCTGTATGAGTTAGGATTCTCTACAGAAAGAAAAATGATAGAATAAATATGTAGCAAAGGGGGGTAATTAGATTGGCTTATACAATATGATCCTGGTAGCTCAATAATGCCTGTCCTGACACTAGAGGCCAAAATGCTGCTAGTTTCTCAGTCCACAGAGGCAGATGTTTAAGCAGCCCTAACCTGGTACTAAAGGCCGGAGTGATTCCAATGGGGCTATTGGTCTTTACATGGTGTTGGAAGCCTGAAAAAGCAGCAACAGCAGTGGCAGCAGTAGAGTAGATGAACCCATCAATTAGAAGTGAAGAAATACAGTTTTCTCCTCAGACTTCATTTCATCTGCCATGAGAGGGTGATGCTTCAAATAACACAATTAGGAAAATTCCTTATAGTTGTGTCTAGCAGTTTATCTCTTGGTTGATTACAGATTCAATCAAGACTATTCCAGACCCTATGCACAGGAGCAGAAGAAGGAGAAGAATTTATAGTTCCATCATCCAAGGCTCTCACTTCTGATGCTAAAATGGCATATACCAGCTGTAAGCCTCTTGTCACTCTTAGGGTGTCTGCATGTGTTCTAAGAGCAGCCTCAGTGGCGAGATTGAATTCATTTGACAAGTCTGGATAGCAGCCTCTGATCTCCCAAAGTGTGCCATCATCAGCTGCCAGTGCCAGTGTCTTCATTTGTCTATCACACATCTCCACCTTCCCTGAGCAAGTAATCTTGACCTGTTAACAGTTTAGCTGACTATCCAAAGAGGCCTCTGTTATTTATGTAAAATTGAAAAGCACAATTCATCCAGGAAACACCCCCATAGAAAACCGCAAACAAGAGGCCTCTGGCCAAAAGGGTATTGTATTCTTAGCCTATTTACTTTAAGTTTGGCAATAAGACTATGGCTTCTTTTCAGGATATGTTAGTCAGCTTCCCATTGCTATAACAAAATAATTACAATGGTCAACTTGTGAAGAGAAAAGGCTGATTAAAACTCACAACTTTGGGTTTTCAAATCATCACTGATTAGCCTCATTGTAGGCCTGTGATGTAGACATCACAGGTATGGGGAAAAAATGGAAGACAAAATGGCTGGGGCCCATCAGCTCTTCTGAGGACATAGTTCTAGGACTGGAATGACCACCACTGAGCCCAGTGCAGTGTTTCTACCACATTCTGATAGACCCAGGGGATGGGGAGAAGCTTTCAGTCCACAGGCCATTGGAGGACAGGTGTCATAGAAGAAAGAACTCACACTGTTGACTACTGTATTTATGGAAGGAAATGGCTAATAATGTTATCCTCTTGGTCACTCAATGTTTTCTGTTTTAAGCTTCATATGAGAAAGTTATTTCAAGTCTTAAGGTACAGAAAGGATTTCTTTTAGCTTTTAAGCTGGAGTGACATTTCTGTGTCCTCAAAAGTCAGAGATCTGGTCCAACATTTATCCTGTTTCTTCATGGACAGTTTCTCCAACCTGATTTTGTTATTCTTTTACATTTAACAGTGAACAGTTTCTGTTGCTTGAAAGATTTTGTGCAATTAGATATTAGACTGGTAAATAGGAACAAAGAAATAGGTGCTGGGTAATGTTTTAAAACTCAGGAAGTTCTCAGTTCCTCTTCCTATAGCCAGTGTAGCTTTAATATCCATAATTCTTTTCTCTCATTGGCAGCACTTCTCAGTTAACTTTGGTCATTTGCATGATGATTTTATTGCTAAGTCTTTAAATGACTTCTCCATTATTATACTATTGGGTTTCCTGATGACCATAAGCAGTCCTTAAGTAACAGCTATGACTAAGTGCATGAAATATATTCAACACTGAAAGTGGATCTGTTTCATAAATTAAAAAGCACTGTGTACATTTCCCAACAAGGAAAATTTGAAGCAGCATTCAATGGTGAAGCTCATGCTCAAATGTCCACCATGGTATTATAAGAAGCAGAAATGGATCCTGTCTGTTCACAGTGTTACAGAGTATGTGGCCTCCTGAGATTCAGCTTAGAACTGGACTCCCTCTGAGCAGCAGGCCCTCCAAACTATGGTGTAATTAGCATGCATGGTGCCATATCTCCCACATTCTTTGAAGCATATCTTTATTATTTCTATCTTTTCATATGTTTATGCTTTGGATACTCAACTCAGTATTGAACCTCCAAGCTATACTGCTGTCCTCACCCCCAGGGCTCTACTGGGAATGTCAAGAAGGGTGCAGGCACAGATTTAGAGTTATGAGGGGAGCTAAATGCTAATTGTGAGATTTAAAAATCTATACACTGACATGAACTGATTGGCCTGCTCTTTGATCACCTCCCCCTGAGGGGGAAGCAGCCTTACCAGGCTACAGAGGAAGACAATGCAGCCACCCCTGATGAGACCTAATAGACTAGTATCAGAAGGAAGGAAAAGAAGACCTCCCCTATCAGTGGACTTGGGGAGGGGCATGTGTGGAGAAGGAGGAAAAAGGGAAGGATTGGGAGGGGAAGAAGGGAGGGAAATACAGGGGGGATACAAAATGAATAAAGTAAAATTAATAAAAAATACAAAGAAAAAGAATCTATACTCTGACTCCTGCATATAAGACATCAAGACAATCATACTCACTTTAGATTCATTCCCACCACAATGCTTCTGTCCGTTTTTCTATGGTTCTAGACTAGATAAACTGCAGAATTGCACAAATAAATGCATTGCTTCAGGCCAAACCTCCAGGTAAGTCTTTTCTTCCTTTATTTAGTTTCTGAAAGTACAGCGATGCCAGCTTGTCTCTCTTTTATGTTGTTTTCCTTTATGCTGTTAACTGTAGAATTTAAGCCTTATTTTGGTTTTCACCAATTGAGTTTACAATAATTTATTCAGTGTTATACATTACAAGTTAAGTGAATGTTTCTAGGTCCGTCATTTGCCTGCAAATTTCATGATTGCTGAGTAGTATTCCATTGTGTAAAAGTACCATAATTTTTGTATCCATTCCTCAACTGAGGGACATCTATGTTGTTTCCAGGTTCAGGGCATTATGAATAAAGCAAACATGGTTTGCTGTTACAAACATGGTTGAGCAAATATCCTTGTTGTGTACTTGAGCATCTTTTGGATATATGCCTAGGAATGGTATAGCTGGATCTTGAAGAATCACTATTCCTAATTGTCTGAGAAAGTGCCAGATTGATTTCCAAAGTGGTTGTAAAAGTTTGTATTTCCACCAGCAATGGAGGAGGATTCCCCTTTCTCCACAACCTCTCCAGCATGTGTTGTCACTTGAGTTTTTTTTTTCTTTTTAGTTACATTTTGTTAACTCTGTGTCCCAGCTGTATCCCACTCCCTCATTCCCTCCCCAACCCCACACTCCCTCCCTGCCCCTTTCCAAGTCCACTGATAGGGGAGGACCTCCTCCCCTTTCATTTGACCCTGTTTTATCAGGTATCTTCAGGGCTGGCTCTAGAGTCCTCCTCTGTGGCCTAACAGGACTGCTCTTCCCCTGCCCAGGGGGCTCAAGGAACCTGACCTTGAGATCCTGTTAGAAATAGTCCTTGTTCCCCTTACTTTGGAAAACTACTTGGTTACTGAGCTAACACGGGTCACATCCAAGCAGAAGTTCTAGGTTATATCCATAGATGGTCCTTGGTTGAGTGTCAGTCTCAGAAAAGACCCTGTGCCCAGATATATTTGGTCCTTTCCATATCATACTAACTCTCCTTTTTTCATATGATTCCCTGCACTCTGCTGAGGGTTTGGTTATGAGTCATAGTGTCTGCTTTGAAACACTGCTAGGTAGAGTCTTTCAGATGCATTTTGGGCTAGATTCCTGTCATACCTTCAATGCACATCCCATTTGTCTTTCTAAATGAGGATTGATCATCTTCGCCTGTGTCCACTTTCTTGATTATCTTCTTTAGGTGTGGAGATTTCATTATGTTTATTATCTCTTTTAGGTCTATATAAGCGAGTATATACCATGTTTGTCTTTCTCCTTCTGGGATACTTCACTCAGAATGATCTTTTCTAGATTCCCACCACTTGCCTGCAAATTTCATGATTTCTTCCTTTTTGATTGCTGAGTAGTATTCCATTGTGTAAAAATACCACAATTTCTGTATCCATTCCTCCGTTGATGGACATCTGGGTTGTTTCCAAGTTCTGGCTATTACAAATAAAGCTGCTACAAACATGGTTGAACAAATGTCCTTGTTGTGTACTTGAGCAAATTTTGGGTATATACCTAAGAGTGGTATAGCTGGGTCTTGATGTAGCACTACTCCTAATTGTCTGAGAAAGAGCCAGATTGACTTCCAAAGTGGTTGTACCAGTTTACATTCCCACCAACAATGGAGGAGGGTTGCCCTTTCTCCACAACCTCTCCAGCATGTGTTATCACTTGAGTTTTTCATCTTGGCCATTCTGATGGGTGTAAGGTGAAATCTCAGGGTTGTTTTGATTTGCTTTCCCTAATGTCTAATGAGGTTGAGCATTTCTTTAAGTGTTTCTCTGCCATTCGATGTTCCTCTTTTGAGAATTCTCTGTTTAGCTTCGTTCCCCATTTTTTAATGGGATTACTTGGTTTGTTGCTTTTCTGCTTCTTTAGTT
>REGO01000128.1:251900-263646 GCA_010120015.1 Rhombomys opimus
GGAAGTGTTCTTTCGCCTACCCCTGGCCATTTACTTATCTGAAACCTTCCCTGTTTGTTTTTGGATTCTGCAGATCAGACTGGTACTGTCTCTCTCTGGCATCTGGAGAGTTCTTCAGGAAGCTGAGAACTCTCAGCATGTGCTGAGGACTAGCTGTACCTGTGGGGAAAAATACGTAGGCTCAAACGGGGCAAATGCAAGTGTGTGTGTAAGTGTGTGTGGACATGTGTCTTGAGGGACAGAGTGATGGCTAATGTTGAACCCTTGAGTGTGTGGGAGGGGCTTTGCAGTGTATATGTCGCAGGCGCTAGTGATGATCGCAGTGCAATTTCTGGCATTAACTGCCTTAACTCCTCAATTAGACCCACAGAGCAGGAACTTCAATGTCCCTAGTGCCCCTCTGTTTCCCAAAGTGGGTATATGGGTGGGAAGGGGTTCAATGCCTGGCTTCTGTTTTAGAAGGACCCAGGATTTGGGGATCTACAGATTCTCAAGGGTGAACCCACTTACAGGCAGGTCACTTGGTAGAGATCGGGGTATCCAGGCTCTCTGCTCTCTGGTTTGGCCCTGCTTCTTTGATGTGCTCCACCCCGTTCCGTGCTGCTGTCACTGCCAGGTTCTGAGGTCTTGCTGCAGCTGGACATTTCAGGGTGGTCACGTCAGTAGGGATTGGGGTAACCAGGCTCTCTGTTCTCTGGTTTGGCCCTGGTTAGTCTTAAGCTGGAGGGCTGTTGTGCCCCGACAGCTCAGTGCTGCTCCACCGCCAGGTTAGAAAGTCCTGCTGTAACTGGAGACTGGGTTGCTAGTCCCGATGCTTTCTGGGAGGTCCTGGGGTCTCTTGACTGTGCTCTCCAAGCTTGGGAGGCCCAGTGTGTCTAACTTTATGGCGTTTCTACCTGGTTTTGGTGAGTATATAGCGTACTCTCTGTCACTGTGGGATTGGGCAGGCCGTACCGTTAGTGATGGCAATCCTGTGGAGCTAGTATGGCATCTAGTAGACTCCGGCCCTGGGAGGATGGTGCAGCCACTGCAGGAATCTGGGACTCCGGGACACGTACTGCTGGCCTTTGCTGCTAAAGGGCTTGGAGCTCCACCTCAGCGGCTGTAGACCCCAGGCAGTTAGGTCTGCACTGAGAAAGACCAGCCTGCTGTGCCGAGGAGGAGGAGGGAGGTCTGGGGGAGGGGAATGCTGCAAGATCAAAGGATCGTTTCTCACCTTCCCCAAACAAGCCCCCTGGTGACCAAGACCAAAGTTTTCCCCTCCTGCGATGTTCCCTGTTGTTCAGAAAGCCTCACCATTGTTTTCCTGGGTTAGAGGTCCTTCAATTCACCAACTCAGAAGTTGAGCTATTCCACAGCTCAGAAACTGTGTGTGCTAGTCGCCATCTTGGCTCTGCCCATCCTTCGTCACTTGAGTTTTTTATCTTAGCCATTCTGATGGCTCAGGGTCCTTTTGATTTGCATCTCCCTGATGGCTAAAGATGTTGAGCATTTCTTTAAGTGTCTTTTTTTTGCCATTCTACAATCCTCTACAGAGAGTTCTCTGTCTAACTCTGTACCCCATTTTTTTTACTTGATTTTTTGCTGTTTAACTTCTTTAGTTCTTTATATATACTGGATATTAGCCCTCTGTCAGATGTAGGGTCGGTGAAGACAAACGATCATCCTGAGTGAAGTATCCCAAAAGCAGAAAGACACACATGGTATATACTCACTTATATAGACCTATAAGACAGAATAAATATACTGATATCTATACACCTAAAGAAGATAAACAAGAAAGAGGACCCAGGATAAGATGACCAATCCTCACTTAGAAAAACAAATGTAATGGACATTGGATGTAGGAGAAAACAAGTAACAGGACAGGAGCTTCCACGGACAAGCCCAGCTGGGCTCCCTGCGTCCGAGGGAGAATCAGGGTTTGGATATCAGGAAGGCACAGTTTCAGGCAAGTTGACAGCCAGAGGCCACACAGCTAATAATTTTATAGTGATTTCATAAGGAAGCACCTTAAAGTTGGCATGCTTTCCAAAACATTCAAACTTTTACCAAGGATACAAAGTTTATGTTTTAACTCGAAAGTGTAGCCAAGCGTAAAGCAGTGCCCACAAGAAATCTCAGCCTAGAAACTTTCTGATCAACATAAATAAGAAACAAAACCTCAAACTGTGGTTTCATTATCATTGACTAGTGAAGGGGAAAGTCAGGAGCTGTAATAATCCTCCAAGCCAAATCAAATACCTGCCAAAGTCTTTTTCTACATTAAAGTCTAAATACACCTTGGTCAACCATCTTCCCATATGTCTTGCTAAAGATTTATAACCTTCCTTAGAAACAAGATGCTAAAGGGAGGCATGCTCAAGCCTGCTGTACTTGCTTATGCTATTTTTTCTTAAGAAGAAGCCCATTATCTTTTCACTATTCTTGTAATGCTTTCTAATACTAAATCTGATTCATTACTTATTTTTCTTTTACTCTATTCTTGCTAAAGCTTTTAATAATCTATCAAAAATATATTTCCTTGAATAGTTAGTTGTGCTGTACCTGGAATCATAAAGAAAGATCAAAAGGCTCATTCAATCCTTCATCTGAAAAAGCAGGATTTTCAGAGTACATCTCTTTGGCATAGATGGACAGGGGGAATATCGAGGGACTTACAGGGAGCGGATACCCATAGGAAACGTGTCTCCTCATCTTAGCAGCATAATTTTATGCTTATATAGCACATTTTTATGCTCATGTAGACTCTGGAGTTAGTGTGGCAAGGAGCCTATCACAGAGGGCCTCTGAAAGACTCTACCTAGCAGCATATCAAAGCATATATTAAGACTCATAACAAACCTTTGGCAGAGTGCAGGGAATCATGAAAGAAGGGAGAGGACAGGAGCTACACAAGGACCAAATATATCAGGGCATAGGGGTCTTTCATAAGATTGTTTCTCCAACCAAGGACCATGTATGTATATAATCTAGAATCCCTGCTCGGATATAGTCCATGGTAGCTCAATATACAAGTGGGTTCTCTAGTAAGGGGAACAGGGACTATTTCTGACGTGAACTCAATAGCTAGCTCTTTGACACCCCCCCCCCCGAGGGAGGAGCAGCCTTGCTAGGCCACAGAAGAGGACACTGCAGCTAGTCCTGAAGAGACTTGATAAGCTAGGGTCAGATGGAAGGGGAGGAGGTCCTTCCCTATCAGTGGACTTGGAAAGGGGCAGGGAGGAGATGAGGGAGGGAGGGTGGGATTGGGAGGGAATGAAGGAGAGGGCTACAAAGTAAATAACCTGTGATTAATATAAAAAATAAAATTATAAATAACAAGTTAAGTGAAAAGTAAAATCTTAAAAGGTTTTTAAAAAAATCCTTGGGTGTGCAGGCTTGTGTGTGTGTGTGTGTGTGTGTGTGTGTGGCATAGCACCATAGCACACAGATGGAAACCAGAGGACAAGAGTCAAGCTTTGATTCTTTTTGTCCATTTTGTGGATCCCAGGCTTGGTGGAAAACACCTTCATCTACTGAGCCATTTTGCTTTCCCCAAATATTGGAAACTTTCAAATACATATTTAAGAGTAGCAAGTAAGTACAAGATGGAGATGAAAGAAGCAAAATGGTCCCAAGATCCAGTGACATCTATTGCCTTCAGTACTTTTCATTGGAGAGTTGAGCCCATTGATGTTGAGATATATTAATGACCAGTGACTGTTAGTTCTTTTCATTTTGATTTTGGTTGTGGCATTATGTTTGTGTGCTTGTCTACTTTTGGTTTTGCTGTAGTGAACTTATTTATATCCCTTTTTGGTGTAATTAACTTCCTTGGGTGGGAGTTTTCTTTCTAGTATCTTCTGTAGGGGTAGGTTTGTGTAGAGATATGTTTAAATTTGATTCTGTCATGGCATATATTGCTTTATGCACCAATGGTATCAAAAGTTTTGCTGGGTATAGTAGTCTACACTGGCATCTGTGGTCTCTTAGGGTTTGCAAGACATCTGCCCAGGTGCTTCTTGTTTTTATGGTCTCTGCTGAAAAGTCAGGTATAATTCTGATATGTTATTTAGCCTTGTTCCCTTGCAGCTTTTAATATTTTTTCCTTGGTTCTGTACATTTAGTGTTTTGATTATTATGTGGTGGGAGCATTTTGTTTTCTGATCTAATCTATTTGGTGTTCTGTAGGCCTCTTATATGAGCATAGGCACCTCTTTCTTTAGATTAAGGAAATTTTCTTCTTTGATTTTGTTGAGAATATTTTCTGGGCCTTGGAGCCAGGAATTTCCTCTTTCTTCTATTCCTATTATTCTTAGGTTTCATCTTTTCACAGTGTCCTTGATTTCTTGGATGTTTTGTCTGAATAATTGTTTAGATTTAACAATTTCTTTGATGGATGTTTTGGTTTCTTCCATTGTGTCTTCTACAACTGAGATTCTTTCCCATCTTTTGTATTCTGTTGGTGATGCTTACCTCTGTAGTTCCTGTTTTCTTCCCTAATTTATCCACCTCTAGGACTTCCTCAGTTTGTGCTTTCTTTATTTCCATCTTCATATTTTGAACCATTTATTGATTTCTTTCACATGTTTGTTTGTGTTTTCCTGTAATTTCTTCGAGTAACTTATTCGTTTCCTCTCTAAAGGCCTCAATCTGTTTGACTGTATCTTCCAATATTTCTTTAAGGATTTTATTCATTTCCTCAGTTATCATCTTCATAGGCGTAGATTTAAGGTCACTTTCTTGTGTTTCAGTTGTGTTAGGGTATCCAGGGGTGATGGTTATGGGATAACTGCATTCTGAATATACCATATTGCTCTGGCTTTTGTTGATTGTGTTTTTATACTGGCCTTTAGCCATCTGCTGGTCTTTGCTGTTGGCTGGTAGTATCTGGGGCCCACTGGAGTTCTTGGGGGTGTGGGAAGAGCCTTGGGCAGGAAGCTCATATTCCTGTAGGAGCCCTCCTCAGATTGGTTGATATTGTCTCAGGTTGGTAGGTAGTTCTCAGGGAATTAATTGCCTACGTCTTATCTCAGACGTATTATTCTGGGGACCAATAGGACTCCTCAGGAACCCAGGGCCCTCCTCTCAACAGGGTGAGGCCTGGAGTCAGCTGCCTCACTACTGGATTTCTTCCCTAGTGGTTAATGAGTCTCAGTTGCCCAGACACCGAACTCAGACACTGTACTCAATGGGTGCAGTCATTTTGGGGAACCTGTGAGCTCAGAGGTCTGGTTGGTCTCCTTATGGTGGTGGTGGCTGGGGCTGTTTTCATGGATTCTGAGCATTAGGAAACCTGAGGTTGGAGCTGTGTGTCCTAGTACCAGAGATATTCACAGGACAGTGAGAGTAGGTGGGTGGCCAGAGGCTGCGGAGGCACTTGGGTGGGAACCCAGGAACTTTTCAGAATTATCCTGGTGACCTGAGGTTGGACCTGCTCTTTACCCTCTCTGTGAACTCTCCTCTCACCTGGGAAACACAGATGCTGCAAAGTTGAGGTCTAAAGCACAACCTAGAAATCCCCTTGCAATCACCGCTGTCCTGCTGTTCAGATATTGTGAGTGATTGCCACTGCCATCTGGATTCGAACTTCTCAACTCTTTGAAGTCAGTTCTTATTAGGATCAACAGGACAAAATGTAAAGCCAAAAAAACACTTTCCAGTACACGGAAATGTGAAAGTAAAATGAATGATAGCACAATAGACGGTTTTAGCTGAGCACAGATACAGTTGGTGTTATGTATGACACTTGGGATCAGTGTTGTCTTTCTGTAGATATGTATAGAAAAACCACAATCAAACCCTCAAATAAAAGTCAGGGCTATAAAATGGGAGTCAGTGATGATGCCAAGGCATGGTCAGTATGTATGGTGTGGAGGAAATACCAATCAACAAGGAAAACTGCAACACTGGCCATGAAGAAGACTTAAAAACATGAGCCCCTCTCCAAGAGAAAAGGTAGATAATAGAGTAGAATACAACTGGGCACATCAACAAATGTATAAATGATGCCATCTCAGATATAAGGGAAAATGATGAAAATGGAAGTTATGTTAGAATTCCCAAATCATGGTCCTTTCATGAAATCTTTCCTTGCTTCCAAGAATCCTGGTCTGTGAGTGTAAGGCAAAGAACCAGTTCTCTGTCTGTTTGTCTCTCTGTGTGCATATGTGTATATTTATGTGTATTCGTGTGTGTATTCTTTTAGATTTCCTATATCTTCACAAGTGCTAAGTAACACAGCTGAGCTGCACCTGTGCTCAATTCATTCAGAGAATAGCTTTCAGTGTGTTGTCTTCCAGGCAACTGGCTTTGCTTTGACTTTCTTTGACCCAAATTGATGGTCATTGCTCTTTGAGCTCGGTCCAGCCTGAACAATAGACCAGTCTGATTTCCAGATTAATTCAAGAGCAAGACTTTGACATAAAATTAGATGTGGTGAAAACTGCTTTAATTCTCAGAAATCTCAGACAAACCACTGAAGTGTTCTTGCCTTGATTAGAAAACCAAACACAGCAGTGTGGATCAGGCAGCTCCCCACAGGTTGCAATTACCATTTTTAAGTGATTACCCTGTAATCACTTTATTAAAGTGCTTTATTAAAGACCATGTAGATTTCTGTGAGAGAATTTAGATATTTAGGTTAACATGGAGATGTTCTCACAGATGATCTTACCATTGCTTATTAGTCTCTGGATTCCTAAAGAGATTCTTCCATTTAAAAGCAAGAAGAACAACAACAAAAACCAAAATAATAAGGAGGAAGAAGAGGAGGAGGAGGAGGAAGAAGAGGAGCAGGATAAAGAGGGAGAAGGAAACAGGGCAGAAGAAGGAAGATCAGTTTCCTGATTGTCATGACTGAAATTTTTAAGTTTCACAAGTGACCATTTTTCAATGGAAAGTTGAGCATGTGTTTGGGGGAAGAGGTGTTCTAGAGTAGAAGTTTGTACTTTTGTGATGAGCAAATTTGACTGTGATTCAGTGTCTTTTAGGAGCACATTCTTCAATGTTCAAATTCTATTGAAAAGAGTGAGAAGGGAAGAGAGAGTGAGAACAGGAAGGAACTTTTTGACTGTAAGACGTCTTTAATTTGTTAAACCAATGTTAAACTGGGGTTACTTACAGACATATGAGGAAGAGTTTGCTTGCTGGATCCAAAGGGACTGAAAGACAATTGCCGACATAAAATTCCAAAGTATAATAAGATATAGCTTATGAGAACTGAACACCCAGAGCAAATTGCATAAACATATCTACAGGTTAAAGATCATCCTTCTTGGTGATTTAGTTTGTCAAAACCTCTTCCAAGTAGCATAAGTGATCTGAGTTTCTTCATGAAAGCTAAGGAGAGTGATTCCTATCATTTTCAGGGATTTCTTGAAGCTATTTTGAGGTGTGTATTTCCTCCTCTTCATCAGCTTCCCTTCAGGATGGAACATTTTGGTTTCCAGAATACAGCACATTCTTCAGGCTTCTCCATTTTCTTCATTATGAAGTACCTAAGGTGGCTCTCAGACACATTAATAGTATTTTCAAATGGTATCTATTTAACCCTTGCTACTGTCTGAGATGTAGATGTTATTACTCTTCCAGAAAAGCAAAACTCAAAAGAATTAAATAATTCATTGAAGTAACAAGGCTCAAATGGTCAAACCTCAATTTATATTAGGTCCTGGCAGGACACCCAAAGCTGTGGTGAGGTGAGCACTCAACAGAAATTGAACTGGAACTATAAAACCCAATGAATATAACCAATGGGGAAGTCATGAAAACCTCCAAATAATAGTCAAGCTTACTATTTGGAAAAATTAGTATTTAAACAAGAGTAAATAATAACATATTTGTCTTTGAGCAAAAAAGTATATGAAACATACTTTCCCACTTTAAGCATCTCTTCTCTTTTGTTTGAGAGCCAAGCTGACTGCATTGGTAGATCTGAACACAAAGCTGAATTCTGAGAATACTAACTGTCCTTGATCCCTTCTTCCTTGTCCCCACAGACTGACTTTCTAGCTAGACTGCACACTCTACCATTCCTTGTCTCAGTAATGTACCTATGAATTTGTGACTAATCCACCAGCATGTGTCTT
The DNA here is from genome assembly GCA_010120015.1 of Rhombomys opimus. NCBI lineage: Eukaryota > Metazoa > Chordata > Mammalia > Rodentia > Muridae > Rhombomys > Rhombomys opimus. The sequence goes on from REGO01000128.1 coordinate 259,973, forward strand.
CTCCATGAATAGACATTAATTTTCTCCTAGAATAGACAAGGATGAGATGCGGCTTGGACTACTCAGAGAATGCATGAGAGGAACCATGGCCTTTTAATCTTGAAACTTCTGGCTGAGAGATAAATTTCATTTTACTTCAAGGCTCTGAATTTTATCGTCTTCTTTCTGGCAGTTGTTTAGCTTCATCATAAGTAAATTAAGGATGAAGTCACTAGGTAAGAGTCCCAGGAGAAACGGATTTGAGCTGGACTATGAAATACTCATTAAAGATAAACTAACTGGAAAGGAAAGAGGCAAAGACAGAGTAGGAGCCTGCTAGGGGACCAGTGTTCTCCTGTCCATTAGAAAATAGAACCTTATGACAAAAAACAATTTCTTAATTACATTAGAAGTGTCTATAACTTCCATTAAAGTTCCATAATTAATTTCTTTACTCATATTTTGAGGGACTGTCCAGTGGAAAATGTATTTGCAGAAATACAAAGTTGTATAAAAATCAGTTGGATAAAAATCAGCTTTGATACTATGGTTCAACTGAAAAAAGCACAAGTGATTACATATCATATTGGCTATGTCATTATGTATGTACATTTTTGTTTTTGAAGGATGCTTCAGTCAAACCATGATTAAGGCACAGAATATGATGCCTTGTCAACAATGGAGAAAACTGTTTTTAGACCTTGGAGAAAACACTGATTCCCAGAAACAAAAGAAATGCTACATGTGAGGCCTACCATTACCCCTGTTTTATGCCAGAAAGCATTCTTCTGGGCAGCCATCCAGGAAGAAGAAAGCCCAAAAGAGCCTAGTATTGGGAAGAAGACAATGATTTGAGTGTGCAGGTTTGAGGTGTCTAGAATGAGTAGAGGTCCAGAGAGAAGGAGGTACATGCAAAAAAAGGAATCTGCACAGGGGTGATTGGGGGTTGCACCGGAATTATAGAATGGTAAATCATATGCTTGGAGAGTAAAATTCCACAAAACTTGAGGAAGATGGGTAAAGGGGTGCTGTATAACAGCCATAGTTCACAGGACTAAGATATGGTCAGCTCTCAACAAGAATGGTGTGAACAGAGTCCCAGAAAGGTCCTAGTTTAGTATTTAGCAAAAGCTCTCCCTAAAGCAAAGACAATGTTCCACATTCTCAGACTTGGACTCAAGACAAGGACCAAAGGTTCAGTTGATTCTCACATAATTTCAGCAATTGGAAAACAAAGCTCAGCATGCTCAAGATAACAAAAATCCAGTACATCAGACAAACCACAGGCCCTCTTCTAATAATCAACTACACTGCAAATGAAGGTGTCACAGAAAACAAAATAAGAGAAAGCTTTTTCTGGAGCCAAATGTGAGTGACTATGGCCCCCAAAACATAGACTCACGTCACGCCAAAACATGTTTTAACCTGGAAACAGTTTAGTAATGTGTATAAACACATTACAACAACACCAAAAATGTCATAAAGCAAAGCACTTGTAAAACATGTTGTAAACCTCAGGTAGGTGGTTGCAGTAAAGTGCTGAGGTCTCTGCCATGGGTTTGGATGCTCTCAGAAGACATTCTTAGCTTTTGGGAGGGGAGAAGTTGGGAATTAGTACATTCCATCTGATGGTGAGAAGGATGCTACAGACATTGATTCACCTGATAGTGATAAGGATGCTCAGTCAGACATAGGTGGATGATGTGCTGCTATGAAGTCTCAAGGTAGGCCAGAATAATTTGCCTCAGAACTTGCCACCTTCCAGCTATCCAAAAGTAAGGGAATGCCAATCAATCCATCAGTGTTGGAGAAACTTTAGAGTAGATGTAGCTTTATTTTCCCTTAGAACTCCAGCTCATAATGGAATAGCACAGTGCATTCCTCATTTGAAAGAACATGTCAGAGGCCCAAAAGGACAGATGATAAAGCTAGCAGATAAAATTTAATATTTATAATAAATTCACTAAAGGATTAATAGTAAAATGCAAACATTATGAGGTAAAATATAAGATACATTTTTAAAGAACCTAACCAAATTTGTAGATATGGAAAAATCAAATTTTAAGTAATGTTATTTCAACACAATACTAAGACTTGTCATTACAAATGAAAAGGGCAGAGAAGTTGAACACAAAGCTTCAGAATCTATCCAGATAGAACTTTGGAGAGAATAAAAAGAAAAAGAAAAAACACACATATACACAAAAACCTCAGTGCCCTGAGGGACAATATTAAGTAGTGAAAATATTAAATATTAAATATTTTCACTAAAACAGAGGAGGACAAGGCAAAATAATAATATTATATCTGAGAATATGCAAATTTGGTTAACAGTTACATATGTTTAGAGTTCACCAAACCTCATGCACAGTTTAAAAGTGACTCAAAACTGTACTTTCATACACCAAAGTAAAACTGTTTTTAAAATGAGTAGGAGGAAATCAGAAGAGCAAGTTGCTGGGGATGCTGGGGATGGAGGGGACCACACAGGCAAAGGTGGTAATGGCTGTCTCTGCACAAGCCAGGAGACAATGGAATATGCCTTTAAATATGGAGAAAAGCAAATACACAACCAAACCAAAACACAACTCTCAGCCAAGTTAACAAGTTAAAAAAATCCTCAAAAACACAGTGTTGATTTTGGTGGTCCATGCCTGTAATCCCAGCACCTAGGGAGTCTCAGGCAGGAGGCTTATGGGAGTTTCAGGTAAGCCTGGGCTGCTTAAGGGGTTCTTGCCTTTAAAAATGTGATTTCATGATTTAATCTTTTTTTCTATTTTTAAGATATTTTAAAAATAATTATCACAAAATATGAATACAGGACTATTAATTTTATAACATGAACTGGTAATTTCATAATATATGAAAAGAAAATGTGTGACAAGACACAAAGGTCAGAGGAAACTGAGACATTGCTCTATAAATTAGGTTGTGTTACACAGTGAGCAGCGTACAATTATTTGAAATTAGAATTTAGTAGACTATGAATATTGGAAGCCCCACATCAGTTATTCTTGGACTGGTGGTCCTGAGTTCTATAAGAAAGCAGGCTAAGCAACCCATAATAAGCAAGCCAGTAAGCTGCACCTTTCCATGGCCTCTGCATCAACTCCCGCCTAAAGCTTCCTGACCTGTTTGAGTTCTTGTTGAACTTCTTTTGATGATGAACAGTGCTGCAGAAGTGTAAGCCTAATAAACCCTTTCCTCCCCATCTTGCTTTGGATGATGGTGTTACGTCATAGCAATAGAAACCCTAAGACTAATATTAACAATAGCTTTATTCATAATAGCTGAAAACAGAAACAGTGCACATAGCCACAGGTAAATGCTGGAGATACATTGTATAATAGACTATTACTCAGCCATAAAAATGCACTGGCTCTTGATTGAGTCTCAAAACAACTGAATTTTAAAATGTATTTTATAAATTGACTTATATAAAACTCCAGCAAAGACAAGACTAACCTATAGTGACAAGAACTAGATCAGGACTTGTCTAGACAGGGTTGGGTTGAGTGGTTATTGTGAAGAAAAACAGTGAGATGGAGGGTGAAGCAACCATTCTACTATTGTGATTGGTGTGGCTGCATGGAAGTGTATATACAAAGCCCATTTTTGTTAAATTGTAAAATTAGATTTTGCCATAAGTAGGGAGTTATGTCCGAATCATCTAGGGCTCTTCCTCCCCTGTTTTT
>REGO01000128.1:311461-386728 GCA_010120015.1 Rhombomys opimus
TGCAGAGGTAAGCATAACCAACAGACTATAAGAGATGGAAGAAAGAATCTCAGGTGTGGAAGATACCATGGAAGAAATCGATGTATCCCTCAAAGAAAATAATAAATCTAAAAAATTCCTGACACAAACCATCCAAGAAATCCAAGACAACATAAAAAGACAAAACCTAAGAATAATAGGATTAGAGGAAAAAGAAGATTCCCTCCTCCAAGGCCCAGAAAACATTTTCAACAAAAGCATTGAAGAAAATATTCCCAACTTAAAGTGGAGGCCTATGAGAATACAAGAGGCCTACAGAACACCTAATAAATTAGACCAGAAAAGAAAATCCTCCCGTCACACAATAATCAAAACAGTAAGTATACAGAACAAAGAAAAAATACTAAAAGCTGAATGGGGAAAAGGCCAAGTAACATATAATGGCAAACCCATCAGAATCACACCTGACTTCTCAACAGAAACTATGAAAGCCAGAAGAGCCTGGATGGATATCATGCAGACCCTAAGAGAACACAGATGTCAGCCTAGGCTACTGTACCCAGCAAAACTCTCAGTCCTCATAGATGGAGAAAACAAGATATTCAACAACAAAAACAAATTCCAACAATACCTACACATAAATCCAGTGTTACAAAAGATACTAGAAGGAAAAATACAACCCAAGAAATCTAACTACTTTCAAGAAATCACAGGAAATTAATAACCTCACTACAGCAAAAGAAAAAGTAACCAAACACACAAACATACTACCATGGCCAACATCAATATCAAAGGATCTAACAGCCATTGGTCATTAATCTCCCTCAATATCAATGGACTCAATTCTCCAATAAAAAGACACAGACTAACAGAATGGATGCATAAACAAGACCCAATAATCTGTTGCATACAGGAAACACACCTAAATCACAAAGATAGACATTACCTGAGAGTAAGGGGCTGGAAAACAGTTTTCCAATCAAATGGACCCAAGAAGCAAGCAGGAGTAGCCATTCTAATATCTAATAAAATAGATTTTCAACCAAAATTAATCTAAAGAGATAGAGAAGGACACTTCATACTCATCAAGGGAAAAATCCATCGGAAAGATATCACAATCCTGAACATCTATGCCCCAAATGTAAGGGCAACCACAATTGTAAAAGAAACTTTAATAAAACTTAACCACACATAGACCCCCACACATTAATAGTGGGAGACTTCAACACCCCAGTCTCAACAATGGACATGTCAACAAAACAGTAATTAAGAAAAGAAACAATAACTCTGGCAGAGGTCATGAATCAAATGGACCTCATGGACAACTACAGAACGTTTCACTCAAAAATCAAAAGAATTCACTTTCTTCTCAGCACCTACTGGAACCTTCTCCAAAACAGATCATATAGTTGCTCACAAGCAAGCTTCAACAGATACAAGAAGATTGAAATAATCCCTTGTATCCTATCTGATCCCCACGGACTAAAATTGGACCTCAATGACAAAAATAGCAAAAGGCCTACACACACATGTAAACTGAACAACTTACTACTAAATGATAGCTGGGTCAGAGAAGAAATAAAGAAAGAAATTAAAGTCTTCCTAGAATTCAATGAAAATGAAGGCACAACATACCCAAACTTATGGGAAACAATGAAAACAGTGCTAAGAGGAAAGTTCATATCATTAAGTGCCTTCAAAAAGAAATCAAAACATCTCATGCTAGCAACTTAATGGCTCACTTAAAAGCCCAAGAAAAAGAAGAAGTAGACACACCAAAGAGGAGTAGACGACTGGAAATAATTAAACTCAGGGCTGAAATCAATAAAGTAGAAACAAATACAACAATTCAAAGAATCAATGAAACCAAGAGCTGGTTCTTTGAGAAAATCAAAAAGATAGATAAACCCTTAGCCAAACTAACTAAAAGGCAGAAAGAAACTATCCAAATCAACAAAACCAGAAATGAAAAGGGAGACATAACCACAGACACTAAGGAAATCCAAACAATAATAGGTCTTACTTCCAAAGTCTATATTCCACAAAATTTGAAAATCTAAATGAAATGGACAATTTTCTTAACCGATTCTACATGCCAAAGCTGAATCAAGACCAGGTAAATCAATTAAATAGTCCTATATCCCCTAAGGAAATAGAAGCGGTCATCAAAAGTCTACCATGCAAAAAAAAACCCCAGGGCCAGATGGTTTCAGCTCCGAATTCTACCAGATCTTCAAAGAAGAGTTAACACCAATACTCTTCAAACTACTCCACAAAATAGAAACAGAAGGAACACTACCAAACTCATTCTATGAAGCCACAGTCACCTTGGTACCTAAACCCCACAAAGACCCAACAAAGAAAGAGAATTTCAGGCCAATCTCCCTCATGAACATTGATGAAAAAATTCTCAACAAAATACTTGCAAACCGAATCCAAGAACTCATCAAAGATATCATCCACTACTACCAAGTAGGCTTCATCCCAGGCATGCAGGGGTGGTTCAATAAATGGAAATCCATCAATGTGATCCACCACATAAACAAATTGAAGGAGAAAAACCACATGGTCATCTCGTTAGATGCTGGAAAGGCATTTGACAAAATCCAACATCCATTCATGTTTAAAGTGTTGGAGGGATCAGGGATACAAGGCACATACCTGAACATAGTAAAGGCGATATACAGCAAGCCTATATAGCCAACATCAAACTCAATGGAGAGAAACTTAAATCATTCCCACTGAAATCAGGGACAAGGCAAGGTTGTCTACTCTCTCCATATCTCTTCAACATTGTTCTTGAATTCCTAGCTGGAGCAATAAGACAATTGAAGGAGATCAAGGGGATACAAATTGGAAAGGAAGAAGTCAAAGTATCACTGTTTGCAGATGATATGATAGTATACCTGAGTGACCCAAAAAATTCTACCAGGGAACTCTTTTGATTAACACCTTCAGCAAAGTGGCTGGATACAAAATTAACTCAAAAAAATCAGTAGCCTTCCTGTATACAAAAGACAAAAGTGCTGAGAAAGAAATTAGTGAAACAACACCCTTCACAATAGCCACAAAGGACACAAAGTATCTTGATGTGAACCTAACCAAGCAAGTCAAAGACTTGTATGAAAAAAATTTCCAGTCTCTGAAGAAAGAAGTAGAAGATGATATCAGAAGATGGAAAGATCTCCTGGGCTCATGGCTTGGCAGGATTAATATAGTAAAAATGGCCATCTTACCAAAAGCAATCTACAGATTCAAAACAATTCCCATCAAATTACCAACACAATTCTTTACAGACCTTGAAAGAAAAATTCTCGACTTCATATGGAACAACAAGAAACCCAGAATTGCTAAAACAATTCTCTACAAAAGATCTTCAGGAGGTATCTCCATCCCTGATCTTAAGCAACAATTCTAAAAACTGCATGGTACTGGCATAGAAACAGACTGGTGGATCAATGGAATCGAATAGAAGACCCTGACATAAATCCACACACTTATGGACAGCTGATTTTTGACAAAGATGCCAAATCCATTCAATGGAAAAAAGATAGCATCTCCAACAAATGGTGCTGGTCTAACTGGAAGTCTACATGGAGAAAAATGCAAATAGATCAGTACTTATCACCCTGCACAAAACTAACGTCCAAGTAGATCAAAGACCTCAACATAAAACCAGACACACTAAACTGCTTAGAAGAAAAAGTGGGGAGAACTCATTGGTATAGGAGACAACTTACTGAACAGATTACCAACAGCACAGGCTCTAAGAGCAACAATCAATAAATGGGATCTCATGAAATTGAAAAGCTTCTGAAAAGCAAAGGACACTGTCCTCAGAACAAAACAACAGCCTACTGATTGGGAAAGGTTCTTCACCAACCCTATATCTGACAGAGGGCTAATATCCACTATATATAAAGAACTAAAGAAGTTAAATAGCAAAAAATCAAGTAATCCAATTAAAAAATGGTGTACTGTGCTAAACAGAGAATTCTCTGCAGAGGAATATTGAATGGCAGAGAAACACTTAAAGATGCTCAACTTCATTAGCCATCAGGGAAATGCAAATCAAAACGACCCTAAGATTTCACCTTACACCCATCAGAATGGCTAAGATCAAAAACTCAAGAGACAACACATGCTGAAGAGGTTGTGGAGAAAGGAGAACCCTCCTCCACTGCTGGTGGGAATGTAAACTTGTACAACCACTCTGGAAAGCAGTCTGACACTTTCTCAGACAACTAGGAATAGCGCTTCCTCAAGATCCAACTCCTAGGCATATACCCCAAAGAGCCTCAAATACACAATAAGCACATTTGCTCAACCATGTTTGTAGCAGCTTTATTTGTAATAGCCAGAAGCTGGAAACAGCCCAAATGCCCCTCAGTGGTGGAATGGATGCACAAATTGTGATATATCTACACAATGGAATATTACTCAGCAATAAAAAACAAGGAAATCATGAAATTTGCAGTTAAATGATGGGATCTGGAAAAGATCATCCCGAGTGAGCTATTACAGAAGCAGAAAGATGCACACGGTATATACTCACTCATATAGGCATATAATATAGGATATATAATATAGGATAAACCTACTAAAATCTGTACATCTAAAGAAACTAATTAAGAGGGAGGACTCTTGCTAAAATGCTCAGTTCCCGTCCAGAAAGGCAAAGAGGCTGGACATAAGAAGGAGAAAAGAGGGAACAAGTTAGAAGCCTGACACAGGGGACCTCTGAAAAGCTCTGCCCTGCAGACTATCAATGTAGATGCTGAAACTTATGGGCAACCTTTGGGCAGAGTGCAGGGAATCTTATGAGAGAAGTGGGAAACTGGAAGATCTGGAGAGGACAGGAACTCCACAATGAGAGCAACAGAATCAAAAAATCTGAGCACAGGGGTCTTTCCTGAGACTGATGTTCCAAGGAAGGACTATGCATGGAGATAACCTAAGACCCCTGCACAGGTGTAGCCCATGGCAGTTCAGTATCCAAGTCGTTTCCATTGTAATAGGAACAGTGACTTTCTCTGACATGAACTGATTGGCCTGCTCTTTAATTACCTCCCTGACGGGGAAGCAGCATTACCAGCCACAGAAGAAGACAATGTAGCCATTCCTGATGAGACCTGATTGACTAGGATCATAAGGAAGGAAAAGAAGTCCTCCCTTGTCAGTGGACTTGGGGAGAAGCATGCATGCAGAGGGTGGAGGAAGCGAGGGATTGGGATGGGAATAGGGGAGAACCACAGGGGGGATATAAAGTGAATAAAGTGTAATTAATAGAGAAAAAAAGAGAAATGTTAAATGTCCTTAGTCATCAAAGAAATGCAAACTAAAGGGACTCTAAGATGACATCTTACACCAGTCAGAATGGATAAGATAAAAAATTCAAGTGACAACACATGCTAGAGAGGATGTGGAGAATGGGGAACACTCCTCAGTTGCTGGTGGGAGTATAAATTTGTACACCTCTCTGGAAATCAATCTGGTGCTTTCTCAGAAAACTGGGCATAGTTCTACCTCAAGATGTAGCTATAAAACACCCGGGCATATGCCCAAAACATGTTCTGCCACAAAACATGGACATTTGCTCAACTATGTTCATAGTGGCTTCATTCATAATAGCCAAAAAGTGGAAACAACCTAGATGTCCCTCAACCAAAGAATGAATATAGAAATTGAGGTACATTTATACAATGGAATACTACTCAGCTAGTTTTTTATTATCCTTTATTAAAATTTTTTCATTTTGTGTCCAGGCTGTGGCTCCTTCCCTCATCTCCTCCCAATTTCACCCTCCATCTTCTTCTCTTCCTATGCCTCTCCTCTAGTCTACTAATAGGGGATGTCCTCCTCCCCTTCCAATTGACCCTAGGCTATCAGGTGTCATCTGAACTGGTTACATTGTCTTACTCTGTGGCCTCTGTGAGGCTTCACCTCACCCTCCCCAGGGGGAGGTGATCAGAGAGCCTGTCCCCGAGTTCATGCCAGAGAAAACCCCTGCTATGGACACTTACTAGGGACCCTTGGATGCTGAGTCTAGAGGCTACATCAATCTTTGCAGGGCTCTCAGGACTCAGTTTTTTGGTTCTGTTAGTCTCCTTTTGGAGCTCCTGTCTCCTCCAGGTCTTTCTGTCTACCCCTTCTTTCATAAAATTTCATGTCCTGTACCCAAAGTTTGGCGATGAGTCTCAGCCTGTACTTCAATACCTCAATCATAGAGTCTTTCAGGGGCCTTCTGTGGTAGGCTCCTGTCCTGTTCTCTGTTTTTTCCTGCTTCCAATGTCTATTGTGTTTGTCCTTCTGAATGAGGGTTGAGCATCTTCCTCAGAGTCTTCCTTTTGTTTAGCTTCTTTAGGACTATAGATTTCAGTATGTTTGTCCTACATTATATGTCCACTTCTTATAACCACTTATGAGTGAATATATACCATGTGTGTCTTTCTCCTTCTGGGTTACCTCACTCAAGATGATCTTTTCTCTTCCTCACTGTTTGCAAATTTCATGATTTCTTTGTTTTTAATAGTTGAGTAGTATTCCATTGTGTAAATGTACGACAATTTCTGTATCCATCCCTCTGCTGTTTCCAGTTTCTGGCTATTATGAATAAATCTGCTACGAACATGGTTGAACAAATGTCCTTGTTGTATAGTTGAGCATACTTTGCATATATGCCTAGGAGCGGTATAGCTGGATCTTGTGGTAGCACTATTCCTAATTTCTGAGAAAGTGCCAGATTGATTTCCAAAGTGGTTGTGCAAGTTTACATTCTCACCAGCAATGAAGGAGGGTTGCTCTTTCTCCACATCCTCTCTAACACGTGTTGTCACTTTAGTTTTTTATATTAGCCGTTCTGATGGATGTAAGGTGAAATCTCAGGGTCATTTTGATTTGCCTCTCCCTTATGGCTAAGGACATTGAGCATTTCCTTAAGTGTTTCTCTGCCATTCAGTATTCCTCTATTGAGAATTTTCTGTTTAGCTCTGTACCCCATTTTAAATTGGATTACTTGGTTTGTTGGTGTTTAACTTCTTCAGTTCTTTATATATTTTGGATATCAGCCCTCTGTCAAATAAAGGGTTGATGAAGATCCTTTCCCTTTTCCCTGTTCTTATGACAGTACCCTTTGCTTTACAGAAGCTTTTCAGTTTCATGAGGTCCCATTTATTAATTGTTAATCTTAGGGCCTGTGCTGTTAGTGTTCTGTTCAGGAAGTTGTCTCCTGTGCCAATGAGTTAAATTAATTCCACTGAAATCAAGGAAAAGGCAAGGCTTTTCACTTTCTCCATATCTTTTCAACATAGTTCTTGAAGTCCTAGATACAGCAATAAGACAACTATAGGAGATCAAGGGAACACACATAGGAAAGGAAGGAGTCAAAGTATCACTATTCACACATGATATGATAGTATACATGAGTGGCCCCAAAAAAATCTACTAGAGAACTCCTTCAGCTGATAAAGGACTTCAGCAAAGTGGCTGAATACAAAATTAACTAAAAAAAATCATTAGCCCTCTTGTATACAAAAGACAAAAGGGTTGAGAAAGAAATTAGGGAAACAACACTTTTACAATAGCCACTAAAAACACACCAAGTTAACCAATCATGTGAGGGACCTGTATGAAAAAAATCTTCAAGTTCCTGAAGAAACAAATTGAAGAAGATATCAGAAGATGGAAAGCTCTCCCATGCTCATAGATTGATAGAATTAACAGTGAAAATTGCCATTCTACCAAAAATAATCTACAGATTCAGTGCAATTCCCATAAAAATATCAACACAATTCTTTACAGACCCTGAAAGAACAATTCTCAATTTCACTTGGAAAAACAATACAAAACAAAAAAAGTAGAATTGCTAAAACAATTCTGTATAATAACAGATCTTCTGAAGGTTTCTCCATTCCTGATCTCAAGCTGTACTACAAAGAAACAGGAATATAAACTGCATGGTACATTGGATCATGGAATTGAATAAAATCCTAGCAATAAACCCACACACCTATGGATACTTGATTCTTGACAAAGAAGCCAAAACCATACAATAGAAAAAAAGACAAACAAATTGTGTTGCTCTAACTGGATGTCTACATGTAGAAAAATGCAAATTGATCCATATTTATCACCCTTCCCAAAACTAAAGTCCAAGTGGATCAAAGACCTCAACATAAACTGGATACACTAAACCTGTTAGAAGAAAAAGTGGAAAGAGCCTACTCAGCTATTAAAAACAAAGAAATCATGAAATTTGCAGGTAAACAAATGGAACTGGAAAAGATCAGAGGTAATCCAGACCCAGAAAGACTTACATGGTATGTACTCACTTATAAGCAGATATTAGACCTATAGTACAGGATAATCATACTACAATCCATAGACCCAAAGAAGCTAAGTAAAAAGGAGGGCCCAAGGGAGGGTGCCAGAATAGACAGCAGAAGTGGATGAAGAGTGGGAACTGGGCAGGAGGTGGAATGTGGAGGGAAACAAGAGTGGGGTCAGATATGGTGAGAACAGATATGGGAGGTGAGAGGGCTGGGAACAAGAATGGAAACTGAGCAGGTGGGGGACATCTCTTTTTCAAGTTTGAGGCTTGTGACATGGTAGGCTCCTGGAAGGACATGGGGGTGACTCTAGCTGAGACTCCTAAAGGGAGCATGCAGACTGAAGTGACCACCTCCTATCCAGGCAGGACTAGTAGAAGGAGGGAAACAACAACCCACCGAAAAGACCTGTGATCCTGCCTACAAGAATTGCAGGGACAAAGAGGGAACAAAGAATCAATTGGTCCAATCTGAGACCTACCCCACAATAGAGAGCCAGCCCTGGATACTAGTAATGATACTCTGCTATGCTTTCAGACAGGGGATTAACTTGACTGTCGTCTGGGAGGCTCCAGCCAGCAGTGGGTGGAAATCAGATACTGGGACTTTCAGCCAACAATGGGTTGGAACCCTTGGGGTCCTGTGGAAGTGTTTGGGGGAAAATGGAAGGATCTGTAGAGGACAGGAACCACACAAGAAGACCAGTAGAGACAACAACCCAGTCCTGTGGGGGCTTTCAGAGGCTGAGACATCAATTAAAGAGCATGTATGGTCTGCACCTAGGACCCCTGTACACGTGTGGTCAATGGCTTGGTCTTCATATAGGATGCCTGATGAGTGGGGGTGGGAGGCTGTTTCTAACATGGATTCTATTGCCTGCTTTTGGATTACTTCCCCCTGACAGCACTACCTTGCCTGGCCTTAGGGGATGAAGATATGCTCAGTCCTGATGTGACTTGATGTGCTGGGGAAGGTCAATATGAGTGGAGGTGGAGGGCCCCTTTTCTGGAGGAAAAGGGAGAGGAGAAGGGAGAAGGAGGGAAAGTAGGAGGGTTGGGAGAAACGGAGGGTGGGGGCAACCTTGGGATGTAAAGTAAATAAGGTAGTATAAATTTTTTAAAAAAGAATTCATCTCCTTTATCATAAAATAATGTACTATAAAATTGATTTTTATTTCTTGTTAATTTTTATGTTATCTCTTGATAGGTATGTTCAAAGAGTTGTAGTCACAGGCCCTATGAAGTATATTCATAGTGAGCAGCCAATATGGAACACACGGTGTGAACAGACGGGAAGGGGCTAATGTTTGATGTGGAAAGGATAGGAACTCCACAAGAACCAAACATAAGTGGGTACAGGGTCTTTTCTGAGATGGACACTCAACCAAAGACCATGAGTGGATAAAATCTAGAACCTCTGCTCGGATGTGACCTGTGATAGCTCAGTAATCAATTGGTCTCCTATAGTAAGGGGAACAAGGACTATTTCTAACAGGAACTCAATGACTGGCTCTTTGACCTCCCCACCCCACAAGGAAGGATCAGTACTGTTAAGCCACAGAGGAGGACTTTGCAGTCAGTCCTGAAAATACCTGACAAAATGGAGTCATATGAAAGGGGAGGAGGTCCTCCCTTATCAGTGAACTTGGAAAGGGGCAGGGAAGAGATGAGGGAGGGAGGGTGGGACTGGGGAGGGAATGAGGGAGCGGGATACAGCTGGGATACAGAATTTAACAAAATGTAACTAATAAGAAAAATAAAATTTAAAAAAAGCCAGAGCAACTTAAATAAAAAAAAAAAAGAAAGGAATTTGGAGCTTAATCCCTTCCCTGCCATCTTGACACTTTCTTCTCTTTCTGTAGTTGCTTTAAATGTCCAGTAAGAAAATGACTGTTCTGACATGAGCTCTTAGCTGCTGCATTCTTTTACACCCTATTACAGCCTAGTATTTAAAGTTCCCCACAGCAGGGACAGCAGACCTAACAGATTCCCTCAAAGAGGGGGTGTTAAGCATCTGATATTAGCCCAAGTGACAACAAATATGATATTTGCCATAAGTGTTTAATCATTTAGATTATTTATTTACATAAGAATAACAAAACAATAACACTACTTGAAGATGTAATTTTTGTGCAGGAACAGTCTTCCTGTTTTCTGCCTGGGGCCTCATTCTCACCGTGGCTATCACTAGTTCTTTGGATGTTCCAGGTGCCCCTTGTTTCTCCTTCATTCACTGTCTTGCAATCTTCAGACAGTCTTTTTTATTTTTAATTTTAATTTTAATTAATTACAGTTTATTCACTTTGTACTCCCTTTGTAGCTCCCTCCATCCTCCCCTCCAAATCCCACCCTCCTTCTCTCTTTCCCATCTGTGCCCCTCCCCCAGTCCACTGATAAGGGAGGTCCTCCTCCAATTCCCTCTGATCCTAGTCTATCAGGTCTCATCAGGAGTGGCTGCATTGTCTTCTTCTGTGGCCTGGTAAGGCTGCTCTCCTCTCATGGGGAGGTGATCAAAGAGCAGGCCAATCAGTTTCTGTCAGAGACAGTCCCTGTCCCCATTACTGTGGAACCCACTTGAACACTGAACTGCCATGGGCTACTTCTGTGCAGGAGTTCCAGGCCATCTCCATGGGGGGTCCTTGGCTGGAATATCATTCTCAGAAAAGACCCCTGTGCCCAAATATTTTGGATTTGTCACTCTCCTTGTGGAGCTCCTGTCCTCTCCAGGTCTTACTATCTCCCACTTCTTTCATAAGATTCCCTGCTCTCTTCCCAAAGTTTAGCTATGAGTCTCAGCATCTGCCTCGATACCCTGCAGGTGATTTCTTTACTAATGACTTGAGCATATCCTACTTAAAGTTTTTGTTACCATTCAGTACAGTGGGATAGCAGTGTTTAACTGAAACACTTCTTGCAACACCATGCCCAGTAACCTAGTCAGTTTTACACTGTCCCTTGTATGTCTGATATTTTTCTGAGATTTAGCTCCAGAGAATTTTAATTCTCTAACTGACCTTTCCCTAGCCCCGTGACTTAGTGATGCCCATTGGTGTACTAAGTGCAGACTGAATATTCTTATAAGCTGAGTGTTCTTGGAAACCTTGTTTATCTTTATATCATCACAGTTTAGCAGACTTACTGGTGTGTGTATTGAATAAACAAATAAGTCTAAACTGAATGGTAGGAACTTTTAAAAATCACAATCACTTATACGCTTTCCTGGCATCAAATAATTTTTTATTGTCAAAGGTAGGCAACAAGAAGACGCACGCGTGCATGCATACATACACACACAGACACACACACACACACGCACACATGGGCATCAATGTCAAATATATATGTAATTCCTTTGATTGAGTTGGATAAATATAATCAACTTTTGATAGATGAACACACTAATCATTTTCATATAAATGTTTTATTGCAGAGAAGTTACAGTTATTTACATGCTATTGACACATCACAACAGAAATTAACTAAATATTTCATGGTGGGATGCTGTAGATTCAGATAATAGTTTTAGAAGAACCACAGATTAAGTGAAAAGACTTACAGATTTGTTGACTCTACAACTCTTGGCTGCTAAATGTTAGAAGTCAAAGGCAGTGCGTTGGCAGTCCTACCTATCACCACTTGCATGCAGAAATCTAGGAAGCAAATACAAGACAACTGTCGGGTTTCAGTCCGTATTGCCACCGCAGCTCACAAGGGGTAGAGTAATAATGTATGTTGTAAAGCATTTAATTCTTGCATAAAATATACACTTCTATTAAGACTGATATAAATCTACTTATTTATAAACCCTGGCTTAAAACAATGACAGAATGCAGCCTGCACATGCATCAAAAAGGACAACCTAGCAAATGTTTGTGAGACCTTCACACTCTATGCACTTTCTATTGCTCTCAGCCTGAGAAAACAGCTTCCAGAATGACAGAGTTCAATTTCTTTTGGTGATACGTAGTGACAATGAAACTCTAGGAAGGACCTTAAGCATTTGTACTGACTTGTGATGGTGGAGAATAATCTATGTGGGACAGACTGTCACTAAGGTATAATTTAGCAAATCTTCTGTAAGCCACATGTCAAGCAGGATCATCCTGATGTGCAATAAAAGTCGGTGACAGTTGCCTGCTTAAATATCAGAGGTGATCAAGTGCTAACAGATCTCAGATACAAGTGAAACAAGTACATGAGTCTAGAAACTCTAAACCAAGTTCACAAATGCTCCTCAAATAGTATTCTAAAGTCATGTAATAGATAAGTTTTGATGGAAAAGAAGGGGATGATAGAACTTAATGAAGGCAGTAGTTAAAAATAAAACTTCTATAACTCTCCAAACCTACCCCACCAACCTGAGTAATGCATAAAGCAAACAATTAGGCAAGGGCAATTTATGGCAACTATTCAAGTGCTTGCTTGCTCCTGAATAAAAAAAAATAAACACTGACAAAAGTTCGATGACAGATACAAAGAATTCTGATTCTATTTCCACTGAGAATAAGAAATACCTTGTATTTACCCTCTCATTCCTTCCCCCTTTCTTGCATCCTCCTAGCAAATTCTTGTTGCTCACCAAATGTAAAACAGTCCCTTTGGAGGGAAATGTCTTGGCTAAGTAAGCAGTTGTTTGGTGTTTATGGTGGGAGGAACACAAGCCTGGGCTGTAGTTTTTAATTATTCATCTTTAAACAAAATGTGAATGAATTTTGGCATTTCATTTAAAGATCAAAATCCTGACAGCTAAATCAGCAGCTGAGGATGCTCGTGCTAGGAGGTCAGTATGGAATGCAGCAACTTCTATTAGGTATGCTTCGAAGGCTGCAAACAAACCGTACGCTTTGCATTTTGAGCTAGGTGGTTTGTGATAACAGTTTGCCAGACTTGTAAGTTCTGCCTCTGGGGAGAAAGAAGAACCCATACCACCTCATGGGCTTTGAGTAAATCAGGTTATAAAATCTCTTTGGGATTTGAGTCCAGCAAGTTCTATACTTAGGTGTAGTAATCAATAAAAGTTTATGAGAATAAATAGTTTAAAGTAATTTAAAATATCATATTTTCAGTATACCTAATAAAAATATATACATACAATGATCTTGATTCTATTGTTAATTTTTTCTCTTTATAAAAATAATCCCTTGAAAGCACTACCTTCCTGTGCTTGCCATGAAAGGCAATTTTCTGGACCTGCAGTATGCTCTCATTCTTACAGCATTCCTAGACTTTCCCTCTTCTGTTGGTAATAATGTACAGCACAGTTTCCTCACTTGGCTTCTTCCTTAGCAAATGTTAATATAAAATACTAAAAGAGTTAAAAAGAACAATGCATTGGGATGCTTGAGCTCTGACTTGGAACAAACAATGGATAAGTTGTCCTTAACTTACTGAGACATAAGCAGGACCACTTGATCTCCAAGATTAATAAAGCTTCAGAGTCCCTATAAGAAGTGCCCAACAAATAACTCAACTTATATTTTAAAAAATTAAGACATTACAACAAACCTTGATGGAAAATAATAAAGTCAAATCCAACTTCATTAGATAAACCATAGCCCAAACTAAAAGTTTCCATTATAACAGTTATGTCTTCCTAAGCCAGAGAAAGCTTACTGTACTCCAAGAATCAACTACAGTTGATAGATAGCAGGTATTCGATAGGTTGCAATGACAATTGAGAAGCTGCAGATTGTATAAATGTGTTGTGTCACATAATATCAAAGTTATTTGCAAAAATTATACAATCTGGAATGCTGGAGTATGAGACACAACAATGTAGTGAAACATACATTTTAAGAAAATGAGAGCAATCGTGTATATAAAAGATATTGGGGTGCATTGTTAGCAGTGCTACTAAGGTTAAATGAGTAAAATAGGTCTTTTCAGTTGGCTACTTAGAACTACAGTCACTGGCATCTAACCTTTCCTCATCTTAACATTTCATGCCTTCACCCTCTGTGCCTTCTGGTTAATCTTGCTCAGGACCACTCAATCCCATGGGTAAAGACTGACAGATGGAGCAGTCTCTCAAACAAGATGAAATGCCAAGCTTTCCCCAGCATTACTTGGGGAATGACTTTTCATGGCTGAGTCAGACTTCCTCCTGATGCACAGCTGCCTTTTGACTTTCTTTAGCCCATGCCTTCACATTCCCACACTATGTGCCATATTTCCCCAGGCTAGCAAAGATTCCTAGGTAATTTTTATTTTCAAGATTTATTTATTTTTTTTATCAAACTCAGGATTACCCCTTTCCTTCTCAGGGAGCTACACTTTGAAAGTGTCCCAGACCTTCTATTTCTGAGGTCCTGCTCTCTTATTTGCACTTAAAGCAGAGAAGGGGGTTAATGCCACACTTCTTTCAGCGTCTGGCTGCTCTAGGGTCTCAAACTCCCAGGGGCACACTTCAGCTCGTGATGTTAATGGTTGGTTGGAGTTATTACTGGAGTTACAGGAGCCGGAAGTGATATGCACAGAGGATGTCTGTTTCTCCTGGTCTCCCATTTGGTTGAGATTTTCATTCTCTACTTTTGATGCTACGGCTTTGAGGGGCAGTTCTTCATATTGCATAGCACACTTATTGGTTGTGTAGAGTTGACTTCTATTCTCCTCTCTAGCTCTCCCTGGGAGAACTGGAGTCTTAGAAATCAGACAATTTTCATCTTCCAAAAGGGACTGACTATGGCTCTCCCAGGGGCACAACTCTGTCTTATCTGTGCTCTTGTGACTGGCTTGATGAAGACCTTCAGCTGTCTTAGGCTTGTGCTGGGACTTCTCCTTCAAGGAAGAAGCTGGATTTTGTTCCACTTCAGAAGCTGCAATTGATACGTGTTTTTGAGCTTTTGGTTCTGAAGGCACAAGACCAGGGGTCAGGTCATAAACTTCCCAAGGGCACACTTCTCCGATGTCAAAATTGTCCTTTATCTGGGTGGTGCTGGGGCTCAGGTCAGGACTGGCAGTGGGGAGGTTGAGCTGCTGTTTCATAATCCCAGATTTCTGAGGCTTTCTTAGTTCCTCCAAATGACTGGAGTTCGGGAGGCCAGAATCTTTAGCCTCTGCATTATCCGAATTTGAGTACTTCCTATTTGTCTCTCTCTCTTTTGGCAGAGGTTTCTGGGACTTAGCTCGTTCTTCCATACCTAAAGTCTGGGTTTTCCCAGCCAGCCCGAGTGTCTTCTCCTTGGCACTTGCAATGACACTGAGTGACTTCTGTAACATGGACGTGCGCGGATGCCCAGATTTCTTCTCTGAGCTGAGGTTGTGAGCACTGGCAGACTTGCACACCAAAGGCACCGACTCTGTGGAATCCGCTTCAGTATCTTCTTTGAGCTTTTGTGTCAGTTTTTTACTTGACAGTGACTCTAAGGTCGAATTTTCGGTGGCCTCCTCCTCTTGGCTCTCCATGGGCAGGCTGCGTGACTCTTCTGTTTGGTCTCTCACATGGTCATAAGTGCTGTGGGATTTCTTGAGAGAGAAGATTCGGTTTTTCAGGGACTCCTCCTTGGGTCTCCCTGTGTTCCCTAAGGATTCTGTGGGGTTCTTCCGGACAAGGCCTGTCCCCTTGGCCGCGCTGTGGTCTGTGCCCTCCTTGTCCTCTTTGGAGCACTGCCTGCTAACTGTCTCTGGGATCTCAGTGATGCGCCTCATGATGGACCGGCCTAAGCCCTTTTTAGAGCACCGCTTTTTCTGTAGGTGGGGGTTGTTTGTGATCATCTTCTTGCGCTTGTATATTTCTAACTGGGCGTAGAGTTTTTTCAGCTCATCCTGCCAGGACAAGAGGATATTTAAAAAGGCACAGGTTTAGTTTTACAAACAGAAAATACCGGAGTGGTGTCTTCATAAACAAGATTGAACTTTCTCAGACAACTGTAATGACTGCATTTTAATTTGTTCTTGTTCTTAACTTTCTAGTAATTTTGTGGCTTTTTTCTTATATAAACTTTAAACTTTAAGACATGAATTCATAGGTTTTACCTTTGCTTCATGGCGTAAAGACACAAAATTTTCAACTTTTACAGTCAAGACTGAGTCCAGATTATAACAAAACCCAGCATCCTGACTATTCCTGAACAGTACCCTTGTGGAGTGTTGGAAGTCTTATGTAGCTATTGATACATTCATGACTGGTGCCAGATGAACCTGGCAACAGCAGTCTAAAGGAACTTCTTCCTTCAGAGGTTGGTCCATTTGCATGCACTATATTAAATAAGCCCCTGTTGACAGGCCGGTCTTACCTTGCTAAAAGCATGGTATGTCAATAATGCCAGTCAAGGTTAGGAAGTATGACCAAGGCAAGTGTAAAGGCTGAGGCAGCTTTGTGCAGTATAATTATACCATGATTCTACACTGTGGTGCTACTTCAGTGGTGCCTTCAGTCTCAAATAGACATCCTCTTTCTCTTCAGAGACAGAGTGCATACACATGCCTCAACCCATACATGCTTGTCTGTATCAGTGGCATAAATTGAACTAAAGTCCCTCTGACCTTACCCGAATGTCCTCTGGATCTAGGCTATGCTCACTCCAGGCTGAATTGATACTGCTGTTCAGGTAGGATCCAGAACGACCCATGTCCAGCTCATCTTCATATGCTTCTGTAGCAATGTCATCACGGGGATTATTGCTTGAATGTGAAAACTGCAGTAGAGAGTCAGTATGAGCTGGAGCCATCAACCCATTTTTAGATAGCACACCATTTTATAAGGTGCTAATGAGAACTGTATTTCTTAATCTAGATGGAGTAAGCCACAAAACTTACCAACGATTGGCTATGATTTGCTTTCCCTGGGATGTGCTAGAGCTGTGGGAGAGGCAACATTCATTCTGCTCACTAAATCCCTCCATCTCTACCCTTGTCTCCATGTTGGGCTCCCAGCATTAATTGAATTTATTCATTTTCCGAAAATTAAAACAAGTACAAAAGTAGAAGTATCATAAGAAAGTCTCCCTAGGAGAAACTATCTGATAAACTTGTGTATGCATAAAAACTTTTTTGATATATAATATAATAATTTCTACTTCAGTGATAATCTGTTCATCTACACACATAATTATCCCTGAAGACAGGAATGTGACTCTCCAGCTACTACATCTGACTTTAGATAAAATAATCTTTCAAAACACAGGGGACAGGCTATGTAATCCTAAGCACACCTTGTTCATTAGGAAACAAGTATGTCATAGGACCCCTAAAACACACAGTATCTTGCTTATTGATGTCTCACTTGGACAGAATTTAAATTAAAATGAAAAAAATTCACTGATATTACAGATTTCTCCTCAAGCATATCATTTACCATATTTTGTTTATTATAATGTGATATTATTTACTTTTTTGTGCTCTTCTGCGTTTTCCTTAGGTATTGAAGTCAGGAAAAATGAGCTGGGTGAGCAATTGAAGGCAGGAAAGAGAATAAGAACAATGTAGCCACAGCTTATACAACATGTAAACAATGTTTTATGAAATTTGAGATAACATTTTAGTAAACATAGAGCCTCTTGTCCCAGCTTATCAATAGCTCAAATATTTCTTTTAAAAGTTAATATATCATATTGAGACAGCTCCACCAACATTGATGCAAATGAAAGCAAAATGGAACTCAGTTTTGTGCACAATGAAGTGTGTGTTCAGTATTACTTGGGACTAGAAACTTGAGTAATTCTCAGAGTGCATTTGTACTTAAAATTTAATAGATCATTTCTTTCATGACACAAATATTTTTAAAGGTGGCTTTTATTAAACAGGTAGCTTAACCAACTGTGCTAGTTAGTTTATAATGTCAACTTTGACACAACTTAGAATCACCTGGAGAAAACAGTCTCAGTTGAGTAATTGTCTTAATCAGATTGATTCATGAGCATGTCTGTGTGGGACCATTTTGGTTACTAATTGATGTAGGAAGGCCTCTACTACTGTGGGTGTCACCATACCCTAGGCAATGGGGCCTGGACGACATAAGATGAAAGAATGCTAGATGAAGCATTCAATTAGTATTACTGCATTCATTTTTTTTATCTGATCTTGAATATGGATGTGATGTGCCTATTCACTATGTTTTTGCCTCAACTTCCCCTTGACTGCAATGGACTATGGCTTGAAACTGTAAGTCAAATAAACCCCTTCTTCCCTCATTGTGTTTTATTACAGTAACAGGCACAAAACTAGAATACCCATTATACATTAGTATGCAATAATATGGGAAGCAGCAATTTTCCATTTAACAACAATCTGTGTTTTGTAATTAGAACTTATTGAAAACCATAGTGACTAAATCTTCATTTTCATCTTTTCTTGTGAGACCCACAGGCACCATGGATTTAAAGATATGAGTGGTCAATATGCTAGAGACTCAGAAGGTACTGGTTATACCACCTAGAGGGCACTTAGATGAACAGAGTTGTTCTCAACAAACTCTTCCACATAATTGTAAGTTTAAGAAAAGTCAAGAGGTAGGGCTATAGCCAAGTGGTAGAATCTGTGTTTGACATGCTCAAGGTCCTGTGTTTGATCCCCAGCCACCATAAAAATTAAACACAAACAGGCATTTGTCAGATATACATTTCTTGCTTTAACATTTTTCCTTAGAACTTTATCTAAAATGCAAGTTTAAGTATTTATTTTACTTATTTTTGCTCTCGCTCTACCTAAATACAGCTATCAGAACACAGTTTTTACCTCTGTGTTGTAATTATTCTAAGTGCTAGCAAAATCTCTCAATAATACTTGGTTAGCTTAAAGATCATGTTAGTGTATCACAAGGTTGTGCAGACATTGCCACTGTTGAATCCTGGAGTATTTTCATCACTCAGAAAAAACTCTGGAACCATTGACACTATCATTGCTAGTATCCCCTTTCTGTGTCGTACAAACCACTATTCGTCTTTTGTCTTCAGATTTGCCATTCTGGACATTCTATATAGATGGATTTGTGAAACACGTTGTGGCCCTCTGAGCTTGGCCTTTTACCTGGCATTAAGTGTTCGTGATTTGCACAGGCTGTAGTATTTATACATTTATATATACTACAAATGTATATATATACATTTCTGTGTATAGATATATACTTATCTGTATATTAATGTGGAGAGGGTATATGTGCATGCATGGGTATGTGTGCATATGTATTTGTGTATTAATATGGTAGGCATACATGTGTACACATGAGTGTGTGTCTCTGTGTGTGTCTGTATATATGTGTATGTAGAGGCCAGGAGCATACTGTCTACCTTATTTTTTTAGACAGAGTTTCTCACTTGCTTGGTACTCTCCTAGCAGGCTCTGCTGATGCAAGCGTCAGGAACCCATCTGTGTCTGACTGCTCAGCACTGGGATTATAGCTACGTATCACTACATCTGGCTTCTTTTTACATGGATTCTGGGGATTTAACTTGCTTGGACTTTCGTGGTTGTATGGCAAATGCTTTACTGACTGATGATATACTCAGCTTGCATCAAATTCATTTTTATTGACAAATAATATTTCATTATAAAAATATCATATTATACTTATACATTTATCAGCTGGTAAACATCCAGACTGTTATGAATAATGGTGCTGTGAACATTAATGTACAAGGTGAATATATAATTACATTCTCTTTGCAGATCAGTAACAATTTATAGAAGGAACAGTATCAATATCCATCAATCTAATAAACATATAATCTGTATTTCAAAATTTTAAAGAGCTTAGATAACTACAATAAGAGGGTACGCTATGAAAACAGTGTGGTTAGTTAACATAACTCAGGGAGGCAGGAAAATAGACATGAATGTTGTTTGTAATTCTTTTGTCTTTTCATTCATATTTAACCTAAGGGCTAAGAGTGAGAGGTAAGATGAAGCCAGAAGTGAAAGATAAGAAACCACAAATGTAGGTTTAGCTGTAATACAATGTTTCTATGTATACTGCAAAATAGTAGTAATAATAATTACAATACTGTAACTTATATAATTTCCTTTTAGCTCCAACTCCAATGTTATCTTATTTTATCCTGAGGACTTTTACCTCTGAGGAAACTGAAATTCAGATCAGAACCTTGGCTGATGTTATAGTACACAGCTAATTAAAGGTAAATAACAATCTAGAATCTACATCTTCTGAGTCCTGAGTCATTTTCCCATTTCCTTTTAAAACCTAGGCATATCTTAGCAAAATATACCACTATAGACATTCCTCTAAACATAATATTACATTCACTTATTTCTATTTACACAAAAATTCAAGATTTCATTGAAGGTGAAAATAGAGGTTCTTTTTTCAAAAAGCATGATAGCTCTTTGAAAAACAGCTGATCCTTTCAGCTTATCAAGGGTGGCTTTGAATGTTATAAAGAGTAAGAGCAAAGTAGAAATAAAAAGTATTTGTAAAGGTGCTAAAAGAGATAATGGCTTCTGGTATAAATTAAGGTACTTAAAGTTTATTTAAGATGATTAATAAATTCCCAATAAAAGCAGACACTCGCTTTCATGAGGAGAAATATTAAAAACAATCATTGGAGCATCAAGCAGAACTCCACACTCCCTTTGTCCATAGTGGCAGGTACTTTAAAAAGAAGTAATAACTACACAAGCCTTCAGACAGTTGCCTGGTAAAAATAGGAGAATACCTTTGGAATCAAAAGCAGCCCAATGGTGACTGTCACAGTCAAGTGAGTGTGTGCAAAGTACAGCATCAGCATCCAGTCAGGCTGAAGTCTTGAGGTCAGCACAAACCTGAAAGGAAAGTTCTTCATGTTAGTAGTCAACAGAGAAATTTCTGCTTCAAAAGCTAGCATGCTTGAAAACATTTCCTCCTAATGTATTTAAAAAAGAAAAGAAAAATGCTGTTTCTATAACTTATCTTTTCATTACCAAAAAATAAAGGTGTAGATGACTTTCAGGTTGGCAAGGATGTGAAGTTATTACTTAAGGTTGTGCCTACATATAGACCAAGCTAATACTTTTATGTTTACATATATTAATATGATGTGTGTCTGTGTGCGTGTTGTTTCTACAAAGCTAAGAATGCACACGAGTTCAAAACAGAAGTTAAAGACTGGTAGTTCAGGCAACTTTAGTTGCAAGTCACATCTGAATAGATTCTTGTAACATTCTTTATGTTAAAAACATTAGCTGAAATGAAGGAGGGAAAGGAGTGGCTAATTATTTACTTGCCTTTGTAAATAATCTCAAAACCTTCAATGAACAATACAGTAGATAAATGAATGTGCTAATAATTTTTGAGAGGCCCCCTTATTTATATTCATTCTTTTGTGGTGCTGGGGCTCAATCTCTTCTGTTTACTGTATAAACATTTGTTACCTGTGAGCACCATACTAAACAAGATGAATCTCTTAAAATAAAGCATTGGTGTGCTAAAAAATTATCAAATTGCCTTAAATAATTTATAATATAATATTTAGAATAATCTCCAGTGAGGGCTTTATAAATCCCTCTTCAAGCTGCTGAGGAGGGTTCAGTACTGAAGCCTGCTTTAGACCTCCTGCTAACTCACAGGTGAATATGCAAACAGACCTCTGTTTAAAAGGGTCCCCCTCCCCATGCCCCAAACAGGGGCTGTTTTCATAAAGGTCTTATTGTAATTATAACCCTCATTTTAATTTTCCACACAGACTGTATATTCCCAAATGATCAATATACTATTTTACTGCTTTAGAAACTAGAGACTTAGAATTTTGTTTCAATGACACATAAAATGTGAAAAGTTTTCCTCTGTGGCCTGGGTAAGGCTTCTCCCCCCTCAGGGGGAGGTAATTAAAGAATAAGCCACTGAGTTCATGTCAGAGACAGTTTTTGTTCCCATTACTAGAAAACCCACTTTGGAGACTGAGCTGCCATGGGCTACATCTGTACAGGGTTCTAGGGGTTCTAGGTTATCCCTATGCATGGTCCTTGGCTGGAGTATCAATCTCAGAAAAGACCACTGGACTCAGAACTTTTTGATCTATTGCTCTCCTGGAGCTCCTGTCCCCTCCAGTTCTTCCTATCTCTCTATCTCCCCCTTCTTTCATAAGATTCCCTGCACTCTGCCCAAGGTTTGGCTATGAATCTCAGCATCTGCTTTTGATACCCTGCTGGGTAGTCTTTCAGAGGCCCTCTGTTGCCTTCTCACTTGCTTGGTAGTCTCCTAGCAGGCTTTACACCTTTCCTGTTGCCTCTTTTCTCCCTCTTCCCATGTCCATCCCCTTTGCATTTCTGCATGAGGATCGATCGTCTTACCCCGGGGTCTTCCTCCTTGCTTGGCTTCTTTAGGTGTACAGATTTTAGTATGTTTATCCTATATTATATGTCTAATATCCATTTATAAGTGAGTATATACATTATGTGGCTTTCTGCTTCTGGGATACCTCACTCAGGATGATCTTTTCTAGATCCCACTATTTGCCTGCAAATTTCATGAGTAGTATTCCATTGTGTAAATGCACCACAATTTTCCTATCCATTCCTCAGTTGAGGGACATCTGGGTTGTTTCCAGATTCTGGCTACAACAAATAGAGTTGCTATGAACATGGTTGATCAAATGTCCTTTTATACCAGGCCACAGGGGAAAACAATGCAGCCAGTCCTGATGAGACCTGATAGTCTAGGGTCAGATGAAAGGGGAGGAGGACCTCCCCAAATCAGTGGACTTGGGGAGGGGCATGGGAGGAGATGAGGGGAGAGTGGGATTAGGAGGGGATGAGGGAGGGGATGAGGGAAGGGGCTACAGCAGGAATACAAAGTGTATAAACTGTAATTTATACAAACATAAATAAAATTCTAAGAAATGAAAAAAACTGGAAAACATTTTTTAAAAGTTTACACACTAATACATTTCATAGTGTTAGTATTTATTTTATT
Organism: Rhombomys opimus; assembly: GCA_010120015.1. Taxonomy (NCBI): domain Eukaryota; kingdom Metazoa; phylum Chordata; class Mammalia; order Rodentia; family Muridae; genus Rhombomys; species Rhombomys opimus. The sequence continues at coordinate 334,609 of REGO01000128.1, forward strand.
ATTATTCATGTGCATATGTGAATGTGGGCATATGTGTGCAGGAGCCTGTGGAGACCAGAAGAATTTTTTTGATTTCTGTAGTTTTGGAATTACAGGCAGTTGTGACCTGCCTAGTAAGGATGCTGAGAACAAAACCATGCTCCTCAGGAAGAACAACAAGCTCTCTCAATTACTGAGACATCTCTTCTCATTAATAATTATAATTATTAATTATAATTAATTGTAATTATAATTATGATTCAAAAACAAACATAGTAATGGCTAAAAGCAACTAAGCTAATTTTTAAATCAATGTAGCACATTTATGACAAAGTTGTGATTTGCAATGACAATTAAGGAAATCAATATTACTAATTTTTAAAGCAAAAATGCTAGCAATATCACTTTCTCAGTTACCGACCCCACCCCTCCTTTTAGAACATTAAGCTAAAGTAGAAGCTCATGCTCATCCAGATTGGGAAGATATTTCCCTATGCTTCTAGAGACATGGAAAACTAAACCCACACATGGAAGTGCAGGACACTGCTGACAGCTCACATGTCCTTAAAAAGGCCATTCTGGACTGCTACCTTCTCTCACTCCTTTGTGAGAAAAGGGGCCTTACTTAGGTATTGAATGTATTTAACATTTCCTTTATTCAAGGGTGATAAATATGAATGGTGTGCCGTAGGGAAAATAATATAAACTCAGTCATTCAGGGGCCACTGCAAATACTGGAGCAGAAAGGCACATCAGTGGAAATGGATTTGTGTCTGTGAGCACCCTTTTGAAGAGAAATCCTGTCTCATAGACTAAGGCAAATATGTGCTCTACTTCGCAAGCTATTGTCTGTATCCAGAAGGAGGACTGATTCCCTATACTTTAAGTAAAAACTGTGGCTCTTCAAAAAATTACTTTGAAATAATGCTGCTATTAATTACTTTTGATTTAATCAGCCTTAAATTACTGCCAGGTTTTAGTTTTGGCTAGAAATTTCTTAAGAAAGTGGTTTATTTTTTTAAATTTTTTATTTAACTTTTATTAATTACACTTTATTCATTTTGTATCCCCAGAAAGTAGTTTTAAAGCTTTAATTTTAAAATGGTATTTCAGGTGTGCAAAACAGATCTGAAATCCAGGAGCATAGCAGTATTTAAAAATAAAGCAAACACAAAAAAAATCTTGCAGGTTCCTAAAGGGTCACTTTGTGCCAGATCTAAAAGCCAGGAAATGACTAGCACAGAGCACAGGAAGGGTATTCACACATTTTTCTTCAGGATTTAGTTATTTGACATTGGTTTATTTTTGTGTAATCTCAGAATTTTATAAGAATAAAAGTAAATATATACATGATAAAATTTCATACACATGTAATATATGTACAACATAAAGTTTCATATTTGAAGAAGACCGGCAAGAACACGTATGTCATGCTGATAGCATGCCTCTTCTAAAACCAGAATCTTAGTCAACAATATTTTATTCAAGAAAAAAGAAAACTAAAATGGATCTTGTTTATTAAAGAATATTTTACCGCTTCTATTCTTGGGATTTTCTAAGTATCAGAATAATTGATTCCATGTGTAAATAAGGCCTTAAAATATTTGTTTTTACATATTATTTCTATTACTTTCCTCCACCTATGCTCTTAATCAATGTTCTATATACCTACTGAGTAAAACTATAATTTCATTCATTTGTCTTTTCTAGCCATACAAATTCCAAAATTTATAATGACTCAAATACATGCACATACATAAAAATACCCGGAGTGTTGTGCTACTGTCCTAACAGTGTTTACCTTTGGGGATTGTGAATGAACTTCTTTCTTAACTGTTTTATGTTTTTTTCCATAGTGACTACATGTTACCTCATTACTATAGTATCTTTGGAATTTTATGTAAGAAACAATTTAGTTGTCTGTTGACCTGGGCTTGCTTAAATTTCCAAATCCATTAAAAATCATATTTAGTGATGAGACCTAACTGACAAGGATCAGAAGGAAGGAAAAGAAGTCCTCCCCTATCAGTGGACTTGGGGAGGGGCATGCTTGTAGAGGGTGGAGGAAAGGAGGGATTGGGACGAGAGGAGGGAGGGAACCACAGGGGGGATACAAAGCGAATAAAGTGTAATTAATAAAGAAAAAATATGTGAAAAAAATAAAGCTGCTACAAACATGAAAAAAAATCATATTTAGTGATAAAACCAAACAGAGGTCATCTAAAGAAGACAGGTACATTAAGGCCACTTCTTTGAACTTCTTAAAGTTGAGCAATTTTTTTTTTCTATGAAAACTGGCAGCTTACTATGGGACCAAGAACAAACAAACAAACAAACAAAACCAATAAAAGCAGAAAACTCCTTTTCACTCCATAGTCCATTTGTGATAATAGCAGGCCTGGTGAATCTCCTAAGAGGGGCTTTTTAGTGCTCTGTGTGTCCTGAGAGTCTGACATGTGCCTTGCAGCTGGTTACAGAAACGTGTGCTTCTTAAATCTTAACACACTAGTCACAAAAGGTGACATCACTTGGAAGACAATCTTTAGCTTTATCCCATGAGACTATGACAAGGTCTTCTGCTCTAACTTGTCCAACAGTCTGGATCCAGAGCATTCCCTCTCTGACCTGAGTACCTTATTCCAGTAGACATAAGAAGTCTTTTTCCTTCGGCTTATTTTTAATTTCATATTCTGTTCTCCATCACGGCTTTCTTATGCCTTATTTTCTTTATTTTTTATTTTCTTCTCATTTTTATTTCTCCATCTCTGGAGGTGCAGCAAGGTAAAAGCTGGTCAAGTTCCCCTGACTCCTGACCTGATGGGGTTTCCACAGTAGATAACCTTCTGTTTTTGTTTAAAAGTTTAAGCACTACAGCTGCTATAGTGTCACATTTTCTCTGGCATCATCGGGTCCCAATGGTCTGAATTTTGGTTAAATGAGAGACAAGCACCTAGAGAAACTTCCTCATGTTCCCAAGCCTCCTGTTCCACCCTAACTCCAGGGAACTCTGAACATCAGAAGAATACGAACCTTAACCCTTTTATCAGACAAAGACACTCAACATTTCTAATTACAGTCTTAAGTGTATCCTAATTTTCAGTATTTTTCAAGCAATTAGATGACATTTTTGGTGTTGTCAATAAAATGCTAGGATTCCTTTTTTATCTGGCTACTGATATTTTCATTTTGTTTTCTATTACAAAGCACGGGAAAGGTCTCAAAAGTAAAATGCACAGTTTCATTTGTCCATCATTCCTCCTTTCTACTCCTCTGCTGAAGAGGTACATGAGACAATCACAGATCAATGGCTAGTTGATCAATTCTAGGCTCAGAGGTCATACCTAAAACAGGAGGATGCCAGGGAGCAATGGACACAACAATCCAGTCATCACACTGAACAGGAATTCAGTAGAACCCATACACGTGAGTTGTCTGAGCACTAAGAGTTTGGAAGCATAAACAAACATATTAAATGTGAATAAAAAGGGATGGGTTTTTATTAACTTACAGCTACTTTATCACATATGTGTCTGTTGTAACTTAGTAAATTCAGTACCACATATAAATAATTCCCCGTGGAACTAATCCTCAAAAGAAATGAAGTTAGGGCTAGAGAAATGGCTCAGTGATTAAGAGCACTGCCTGCTTTTCCAAAGGTCATGAGTTCAATTCCCAGCAACCACATGGTGGCTCACAACCATCTTTAAAGTGAACTGATTCCCTCTTCTGGCAGGTGTAAATGCAGATAGAACACTCATATGTAAAATAAATAAACTTAAAAAAAGTATAAAAAAAAGTATAAAAAAAAGAAAAGAAGTTAGGAAGAAGACAACCCATCTGACGGCATTAAGGACAACAAGACTCACCTGCCATTTCTGCAACAAATTAGGTACTCATAAACCTTTATCCTTCTTAAATATTTCCATTATTCATCTTTTCCAGCTTTGCCACTTAAAGCGCAACACATCCCACAAATACAACAGTGTTGGTACCACCTCCAAGGATCACTTACCTAATTGTATGGAATATAGCTGTGATAATGAGCTCATTGTGAACTGCAACAGCCATGTAGCGTGGCTCATGGAATGCTGAAGGGACTGTCCGCACTGCATAGCAGAGATAAATGCCCCACAAGAGGAATAAAAATTCAGCTGTTAGAAGAACAAACAATTCCTCATTAGTATGATAGCTTAAAAATAGAAAATTTAACTTCTTCAACATGTTTTTTATTATAGAAACATATTCTTAGATTCTTTCAGGGTTCCATTCATATAAAGATATAAATATTTAACTAATATGGCATATATTTAGTTTAAATTTTTATTTAGTGTACATAATTTCAAAGGTCTCCTCTGCTTTGCAATTGTTTACAACACAATTGCTATTCTCACTGTTGTGTTGGTATATGGCTTTTATTCCCTATAATAACTGTGAAATGATTTTCCTCATTCTTAACCCAAGTTAACAGTACTCAGGAAGTCTGGGTCCTAACCAAAAAGTACAAGGAGCCTACACAGTTTCTGGAAATGGAAGTTCCAGTTATACCAAGCCCAGTTCAGGAAGTAAAAATAGCCACTCCCAGAAATGTGGAAGCATAGCTTGCTAAGTACTCAGTGGCATATTTTACAAATGACACATTGTTTCTTCACACATGACAGAAATTTTGTCTTGTATGTGTGGAGTATGAAGTCATAAAGTATGCAATCACCTTGTTGACCTTTTGTTGCCAGGAAGGGTGGGCACAATGTATCAGCTAAGATTGCCTACATCTGCTCTCTCCCCTAATTAAGCATAGTCCCAGGCCATGTGCTTACCCTCTGAAGCCCCAGTTTCTTCACCTGGAAAGAAAGACTCATAAAAGTGCATTATAAGGGGATTATTTACTAACTAAAGGAGCTAGCATACAAAAAGCACTTAACATGGTTTCTGATACAATTCAACTTTTTCTTAATACTAAGATTTTCTTTTGGTTGTTGTTGTTGTTTTGTTTTTTTTTTAATTTCTATTTTTTTAACTTTTTCCTTATCAGTTACATTTTATTAACTCTGTATCCAACCGTGTCCCGATCCCTCATTCCCTCCCAGTCCCTCCCTCCCTCCCTCATCTCCACTGTGCCCCTTTCCAAGTCCACTGATAGGGGGGGACCTCCCCCCCATTCATCTGATCCTGTTTTATCAGGTATCTTCATTGAATTCCTGTTAGAAATAGTCCTTGTTCCCCTCACTTTGGGAAACCAATTGGTTACTGAGCTACCACATGCTACCTCTGAGCAGAGGTTCTAGGTTATATCCATACATGGTCCTTGGTTGAATGACAGTCTCAGAAAAAACCCTGTGCCCAGATATATTTGGTCCTTGTGGAGCTCCTATCCTTTCCCCATCAGACTAACTCCCCTTGTTTCTTATGATTCCCTGTACTCTGCCAAAGGTTTGGTCATGAGTCTTTGCTTTGAAAACACTGCTAGTTAGAGTCTTTCAGATGCCCTCAGTAGACTCCTGTCATACGTTCAATGCACATCCCATCTGTCTTTCTAAACGAGGATTGATCATCTTACCCCATGTCCGCTCTCTTGATTATTTTTTTGAGGTGTATAGATTTCATTATGTTTATCCTATCTTATAGATCTATATAAGTGAGTATATACCGTATTTGTCTTTCTCCTTCTGGGATATTTCACTCAGAATGATCTTTTCTAGATCCCACCATTTGCCTGCAAATTTCATGATTTCCTCCTTTTTGATTGCTGAGTAGTATTCCATTGTGTAAAAATACCACAATTTCTGTATCCATTCCTCCGTTGATGGACATCTGGGTTGTTTCCAGGTTCTGGCTATTACAAATAAAGCTGCTATAAACATGGTTGAGCAAGTATCCCTTATGTGTACTTGAGCAAGCTTTGGGTATATACCTAGCAGTGGTATAGCTGGGTCTTGAGAAAGCACTATTCCTAGTTGTCTTAGAAAGCGCCAGATAGCTTTCCAGAGTGGTTGTACCAGTTTACATTCCCACCAGCAGTGGAGGAGGATTCCCCTTTCTCCACAACCTCTCCAGCATGTGTTGTCACTTGAGTTTTTCATCTTGGCCATTCTGATGGGTGTAAGGTGATATTTCAGGGTTGTTTTGATTTGCATTTCCCTGATGGCTAATGAGGATGAGCATTTCTTTAAGTGTTTCTCTGCCATTCGATATTCCTCTGTCGAGAATTCTCTGTTTAGCTCTGTTCCCCATTTTTTAATTGGATTACTTGGTTTGCTGCTTTTCAGCTTCTTTAGTTCTTTGATTTTCATGTGCCAGTTTTTCAAACTGATCATTGCTACTGTTTTCTTTTCTTTTTCTTTTTTAAAAGTTTATTTATTTATTTATTCATTTATTTAGGTACAGGGTCTTGCCTCCAGCCCAAATCTCCTGAAACCAGGCATTACAGTCAAGTGACACCACAGCATGTTTGAGCTCTGCAATTTGAAGCCACTTTGACTAATCCACTTCATCCCTCTTAGTAAAATGACCTTATTGGAAAATAGCATCTAACTGAAAGTTGTCATATGGAGACACCATGTACACTAGGTTACCCATATGTAACCCTGCACCCGAAATGATGATATCCATTCAAAACACAATTGTCCATCCATAAGCCAAGCTGTTCTCTCTCTCTGCCAACATTTCAGCTTATTTCTAACAGAATTTAAACATCAGACAGTACTCCAATTACTGGAAATCCTTTAAATAAGCCAATCTGCCAGGAGCTATGCTTAAAACCCTGACATGGACAAAAGCCAAAGAAAGAAAATAAATTTTACTTCAAACCCTCAATGAGATTTAATGTAAATCCAAATTATTCAGCTGGCTGGCTCCTGGTTCCTGGTGTGTGTGAACACCATCCCTAGCTGTTAACAGCAGGAAATGAGATCGTCTTTATATTTCCTTTCCCAGCTTTAATAGTACTACATGACCTTTGTCACCAAGTTTGAAATCTCAAGTCCCTTACATTTTTTATTTTAAGCATTCATGTGTATTCATGGTTTTCAATGATTGTTGCTTAAGCCTCTAGAATCATCTACTTGTGGACCCTATCTATCCTGTATAAATTCACTCACCATGACAGTGGCAAGCAAGTCATTCTGAAACTCGATTTTAATCAAACCAGGATTTGCATTAAAAAAAATCTCTGCTGATGGTTTTGGGCTAAGCCATTTACATTTCTACTGAAAGATTTATTCAGATCTTTGAAACACCTGCCCCCAAAAGGAGATTTCAAGGGTCCTCCTACAAGAAAATATGTTCTTGGTTTAAAGATGTCCTTGCTGCCCACTTTCATGTGAGGTACACAAACTACTTCTAGTTTTTCTATTTTGTCTATTTATATCCGAGACTCTAATTTTTAGTCTGGTCTCTAAACAGTCACTTATTTAATAGGCATCAATTACATCTCCATTTAGAAATCTTGACTGGGTCATGATTTTTCTACATGATTTTTCTCCTGGCACTCACAGTTTTCCATCACATGACTTCATAGTATATACCCAGTATCCTCCCTATTGTGTTCCCAGAATAAGTTCTCTGAGTATACCCAATGTCCCTTTGATTTCTGAACACTATTGAGAATGATCTTGGGTCTGTGAAGATGGCTCACTGGGTAAAGCTGTTTTCCACAAAGCCTGGTCATCTGTATTCAAGCCCTGTACTCCATACGGTGGAAGCAGAGATCCAAGTCTTGCAACTTGTCTTCTGGCCTCCACTCCTGTGCAGTGGTACACAAACATATAGCAGTATATGCACTAAATAAATAAATAAATAAATAAATAAATAAATAAATAAATAAATAAGAGTGATCTCCTTCTGATTCCTCATTCACCTTATTGAACCCATTGAAAGTTCCAATTTCAACTCTTCTTTCTTGCAAAAGCTAAATTTAATATTTTTGAGAATTTCCTGTAAGACTACACTATATTTACATAATTTCCCCTTTTCACCCCCTTTAACTCATCCCTTGTCCTCCCTCTCAAAAATGACTTTTCTTCTGCAGGTTTTTGTTCTGCATGTGTGTGTGTGTGTGTGTGTGTGTGTGTGCCCAATTACTGCTGCCCACATGTACATGTGTTCAGGGCTGACCACTTAGGATTGGGTAACCATCAGGAGGCTCATCTGTGAAGGAAACTGGTTCTCCATTTCTCAACACCCATTGTAGCTCTTCTTCTGTGGGTAGGGAGGGCCTTTGTAAAGTTTGCCCCTATCCATGTTGCCCTATCTATTGGTTTGGTCTTGTGGCAGCATGCATATTGCTGAGAGTCCATGGGTAGCAATATCAGACACTCTCTCACAGTAGCCATATTGGTCCTTTGGCTCTGACCATGTTTATACCTACTCTTCTAGGATGTTCCTTGAGCCTTTAATGTAGAGGTCATGTTATTGATGACTCATTTGGAGATAGACATCTTACGGTCCCTTACTTTCCCACTTAAAAATCTTAAATACTTCAAAAATGTTCAGTTCAAGTCCAACACTGATCACTAAAGCCTCCTCAAATTGAACTAAATTTTCTTTTTTCTTAATACTTTATAATTTTAATATAGATAATCATGTCACACAGTTCATAACTGGGAGAAAACTAAAACTGTTCATGGAATTGCCAGTGTACTTTCTTCTCCAGCCTTCCCAAACTTAACTTCAGGGAAAATAATTGTCCAACTCCCAATTTAAGGGATGAACCAAGAAACCCCAAATATGCCCTGACAGCATTCTACCATGGAGCCATATCCCCAACCCTCTTCTTACTTTTTCTTCAGGGTCTCACTAAGTTGTCTAGTTAGCTTTGATTCCCTTTGTAACCTAGGCAGGCCTTAAACTTGCAATCTTCTTGCCTCAGAGTCCTAAGCAGCAGGAGGGCCAAGGCCATACCAGCAGACATAGCTAAACTCTTTGTCTTCCTGTGTTTTTACTCCTCTCTCTCTCTCTCTTTCCAAGTGATAACAGCAGTACAGAGACCACACGCATGAGATTCAGTAGTGTTTGTTGAACTGAATGACTATAAATGCTATCAACTTCATAACAGAGGTAATGTTCTGTTACCTGCAGCTCACCTAAAACTGCTGATTCTGTTGAAACACATGAGCAGGAGGTCTGGGGCACATAGGCTGGAGCTCCTGCTACAGCTTGTTCTATACGCTTATACACCCTATCAGAAGCCAGCAGAACTTGGAGGCACTCCTATACTTGATTAATTTTCAATCCAACCAACTAGGTCATTGAACTGTGATTTGGGCCCTCCCTCTGGACCCTTTGCAAATAAGGCAGGCAACTGGTATAGCCATGAAAGAGGGTTTTATTTTCATTTGCTTCTCCCTCCTATTCCCTCTCTTCCTCTCCCTGCTTCCTTCTCCTCTTCTTCCTCATCTTTGTCTGTCCATAAATTTTCTGTGCTGGTTTCTCTAGGGAGACTCATAACCTCCTTTTCTTTCTGATGCTTCCTGATCCACGAGTCTTTTTTTTGTTCAGACAATCTCTGTTGAATTTTATTTTGTATCACTATTTCTTTAACAGGCCCTTAAATGATCTTGAAACCAGATTGGCATCATTATTAACAATGGTGACCTCTATCAAGAGTGTGAAATCTGTAAATACTAAACTACAGCACACAGAAAAACACTCTGCTGCAGTTGAACAATTAACACCTAGCTTGCCTGATAAAAGTAGTATTTGTCGCTACTCACTGCAGTGTTTTTATATATCATCATACTGAATATTTTAAAGCTAGTCATCAATTTAATTAGAATTCCACAATGGAGAATCAAATTTTAAAACATAAGAAAAAAACATTTCTCACAATAGCTAAAGTAAACATTAAAATAATCTCATTAAAAACATCAAACAGTACATTCTCTCTGAAAAACAATTTATTATTCAAAGTACCAATTAAACTAAATGGGATATATAAAAGTTGTGCTTAGACAAAAAAAAATCAGTTTCATATAATTAACTTCAGACTAACAGTACAATTAGAGGAAATATGCAGATGTTACCAAATTCTGTAAATATTGTATAGGAGTTGAAATATGTGTTGAGTTTCTGCTTACAAAAATAGTTTCTTGTGTTAAATGATCTCTACAGGAGGAAGGAGTGTAGTTAAAAAAGGAATTGCCTTTACATTTAAAGATCCAAATATGGTTTAAAGAAAACTGATGTGTTTTATTTTCACTCTACAGGGGATAACAATACTGAAGTTCCACTGTCCTTTAAAATTAACAAATAAGAATAAAAATTATTCCTAGTTGTTTTTTCAAAAGGCTAGGGAAAACAAAGGTGAATTCATATCAGTTCTGTGGCAATAAAGATGCCCCTGCTCTGTGATCTAACAATCCTCACCAAGGCTAAAAGGAAAACAGCTTCAAAATACAAACACCACTCAAACTGTGGTGCTTTTTGCCAAGGTAGTGAGGTGTCTGTATTAACAACATGCTATCTCTGTTGGCTACATCATGTAATGTCAAATGGGAGAAATAAATACATAATTAATAAAACATCCAGGTGTTTTGTTTCCTTAGTATTTCTTTTAATGCCATTTTTCTCTTCTTGAAATCCCATTCAGTTAGAATCATTTATGGTCAAAGTAGAAAACATTTATGACTCTACCAGAAAGAGTGGACAGGCCAGAGAGCATCATGAAGTATAAAATCAAACAGCATGAGTCATTCTTGAGATTAAGACTGGGGAGAAGACCCATTGGTTAAAGCACTTGCCATACAAGCAAGAGGGCAGGCATTTGGATCACCAGAACCAACTTAAATGTCTGGTAGGTATGGGGGTCTATCTGTAATTTCAGCCTGGAAATAAAGGCAGAGATAAGACACACCCATCTCTGCAGCAAGCTGGCTTTGTGTTCATCTGAGAGAGCCTGCCTCAACGAGTCAGATGGAAACACTCTGGAGAGATTCTAGACATCAACCTTGGGCCTCTACAAGTATGTACCCAAATGTGTGCCCTCACACATGTAAACACACACATGCAAACATGAACTCCTCCTCCCACATATACACCACACTCATACTCAGGAAATGAAAATGAATTATTAAGATTATCTGAAATTTAAGAGTTACGGAATTCAACAGGCACATGAGATTGTAATTTGGCTACTTTGTCTGCCCTTCCTTTGCTTAAAATATGAGGTCACATGGGCTACAAAATGAGTGTGGCCGCTCTGACACAATTTTAAAGTTAGAAGTAGCTACATGTGACCTTACAGTAAAGAATATCTTCTGCTTGCCATATACCATATACAGGTGCAAAGAAATGCTGACATTTTGACAGCCTTAACTTGGCTTTATTAAGTTTTGTTAAGAGAAGGGTCTAGATGTCCCATGATCCCACTGTGAACCCCTATACTACTCAGCAATTAAAAACAAGCAAATCATGAAATTTGCAGGTAAATGGTGGGATCTAGAAAATATCATCCTGAGTGAGGTATCCCAGAAGGAGAAAGACACATATGGTATATACTCACTTATATAAACCTATAAGACAGGATAAACGTACTGAAATCTATACACCTAAAGAAGATAAACAAGAAAGAGGACCCGGGGTAAGATAATCAATCCTCACTTATAAAGACAAATGGGATGGACATTGGAAGTAGGAGAAGACAAGTAACAGGACAGGAGCCTACCACAGAGGGCCTCTGAAAGACTCTACCTAGATGAGTATCAAAGCAGATACTGAGACTCATAACCAAACTTTCAGCAGAGAGCAAGGAATCATATGAAAGAAGGGGGAGTTAGTATGACCTGGAGAAAACAGGAGCTCCACAAGGACCAAATATATCTGGGCACAAGGGTCTTTTCTGAGACTGTTTCTCCAACCAAGGACCATGTATGGATATATCCTAGAACCCCTGCTCGGATGTAGCCCATGGTAGCTCAGTCTCCAAGTGGGTACCCTAGTAAGGAGAACAGGGACTATTTCTGACATGAACTCAATGGCTGGCTCTTTGGCCTCCGCCCCCCTCCGAGGGAGGAACAGTCCTGTTCGGCCACAGAGGAGGACAATGCAGCCAGTCCTGAAGATACCTGATAAACCAGGGTCAGATGAAAGGAGAGGAGGTCTTCCCCTATCAGCAGACTTGGAAAGGGGCAGGGAGATGAGGGAGGGAGGATGGGATTGGGAGGGAATAAGGGAACGGGATACAGGTGGAATAAAAAGTTAATAAACTGTAACTAAAATTAAAAAAAATTAAAAATTAAAAAAAAAGAAAACTGTAAAACCCTGTTTCTTGTTTGGTGTGATTGAGCCATATCTCACACCTTTAATACAAGAACTTTCTGTTTATTATAAACAGGTGATTATGGTGTGGTTCAGCTAGTAGGTTTTCACCCTAGTATCTGGCTCCAGAGTCTTTATTGATAAAATAGAATGGTTGGGATATTTTTTAATAACACCCAGAAGCAGGTATATATTGCAATACATTTCACAGTTGGACCAAAGAGGCTGGAATGTCTTGGTTCTGCATGCCTTGGCAGTACTATAGGACTTTACTGCAATAACACCATTCTTCTACTTGTCCTCAGTGAGCTCAGGTCTCTAGATTATAGCCCAGGCCTCAGTTTCCTTTTGCTCTGTTAGATAGAGGGATAGACAGAGCAGTCAAGATGAATCTATGAAGAAGCAATCACTTGTGTGTTAAAATTACTATGTGTATTAGTGTTGAACAGATTGTGGTGATCGGAGTTCTACTCAGAAGAACATTTTGTGCCCTGATTTCATAGCCTACATCTGTTGAATATGCGAGGCATTGTGCTAAATGAATGCTATAAATTTACTATGCTTGTGAAAGTTTTGTTAATATAACAGTGGCTCCTGAAGGAGCCTGGAGGAGAATTCCTGAATATAAATTTCTAAGAATGGGTCCAAAACCTTGGTGGGAGTCATGAGGAATCATATGGCTATCCGTACTAATACTAACAGTCTGTATGGCCACTCACACTAACACTGACTGCCTATATGACTATCCATACCGTTATTATCATCTACACCAACACTAACAGTCTACATGGCTATCCACATTAACACTAACAGGCAATCTAGCTAAGCACATGAACACTAGGTGACCTGACTGCTTAGCTTTCTGTACTGCCCACCTACTGCCAGGCAGCTCTCTGAACACGCAAACATGTTCACACTGACTTTTCCTTGTTGCTTCTGTTCTCGTATCTCTAGAACTTGGATCAATTTTTTTCATGCCATCCTTGCATCTCCAGTAAAACAATAAATTAAAAAGTGAATTTCTCCCTGTTTTGGCATATACATTTACAAATTTCAGAGGTGCATAGGAGGCAGCAAAGCCCTAAGAGAATCCTGAGCCATGGGACCTTGTGACACATACTAGACATTTACAAATTTCAGAGGTGCATAGGAGGCAGCAAAGCCCTAAGAGAATCCTGAGCCATGGGACCTTGTGACACATACTAGACCTGATGAGATAGAATGAATGAGGGTACAAGGTTAGGATGAGTACAGTGAGCTGTGTCTTTGAGAACATTCTTTCTATTTCCAACATCATGTGCTTTATTTAAGTGTTGTTATTCTAGGATTGGTTCATGAGTTACAGGTTTTGCCCTTAGCTCATGGGACTATGGGAGGGCATGGAACCTGTAAAAACTAGGTTTGTGGGAACTACTTGTTAATTAGGCATAAGCCCTGGAGAAGGACATCCTAGAACCCTGCTATCTTTCTTTGCTTCTTAGATGCTGTGAGGTGAGTAACTTCTCCCTATGGTGCACTCTCATCACAATGCATTGCCTCTCTACAGACCCAACGTAATGGGACAACTGACCTTAGACCCAAATTTCCAAAACTCAGCCAAAAAATACCCTCACACCTCCTTTTTAATTTGTTGAGATCTATTCTTCCTACACAGTTCAGCTAACTCAAAATGTCACCTAAATTGACATGGAACCTGGAGTTCTTACCTCAGCCTCCAAAGTGCTAGGATTGCAGATGTGAGCCACATCTGGCTGTGCTTTTCCTTTTTGCCTTAATATAATATAGTTTGTTGTGCAACAAAAGCTAAGAACAGCTGAAATATGGAAGAAATGGTGGTCATCACTGCTATCTTTTTTTAATAATTTATTTTTTATTTTATGTGCATTGGTGTGAAGGTGTGAGATCCCTTCGAATCAGCATTACAGACAGTTGTGAGCTGCCATGTGGGTGCTGGGAATTGAACCTGGGTCCTTTGGAAGAGCAGATAGTGCTCTTAACCACTGAGCAATCTCTCCAGCCCCCACCACTGCTATCTTAACTATTCCTTTAAGTACTGCTCCAAAGCAGTATCTTCGTGTGTGTGTGTGTGTGTGTGTGTGTGTGTGTGTGTGTGTGTGTGGTGTGTTGGGAGTGAATGAAGGCCAGAGTTCAACATTGGGTGTCTTCTTCAATCAGTTCCCATTTTATGTTTAAAGGTAGAGTCTTGTATGTAGAGTTCACCAACGCAGTTAGCCTGCTGGCCAGTGAGCACCAGGGATCCTCAAATTTCTACCTCCATAGCACTGGGATTAGAAACACAGGCACACTCGGACTGTCTTCTGGGTATCAGGAGCATGGACTTAGGGTCTGTCTCATGTTTGCAGAGAAAGTAGGTCATTGAGCGAGCTATGTAACCTGATTCCTCTTAAACTTGGTGAATTAAAATTCATAGCAAATGATGTGAACTCCAAAGCCAGGACATATGGCAAGTATTAGTGGTCATTATTTCATAGGAATACTACTAAAAGGAGTTACTGATACAGACAAGTGGAATGACATAGGAGAACATAGGAGGCAGTGAAACCTGAATAGGACTTTTCTTATCTGTTTTTACACTAGATAAGAAAAGGCAGAAAAATATTTCTCAATTATGTCACATTATACCATATTTGACTTGTATAACCTAAATTCTGGAAGAAAATGAAGGCATGCTTGCTCAAGTCTATACTGAAGTTTGATGTGTGTATCTCATGCCATTCTAGACATTTAATCACGGACTAGACTGTATAAATGCCCTTGGTAATATCACCTGTCAACTGACTTCTTTTTGTTTGTGCCCATCAAAGAATAAAGTATATCACAGAACCACCTCTGAGTAAGAAGCCTCTATAGGGAGGGACCTGGCCTGAAGCATCTAAATCTATATATGAAGACTGTCAGGCTGGAGAGAAGTGATAAAGGTTAAATCAGACCCAGGAAGTGCACTCTTTTCATGGTTCAAATTTTACCAATTAGGTAGGAAATTTACAAAATTGTTTTGATTTCTCAATATGGAAAATATTAAAGCTCTTGTGAAAAGGTGCCAGTGATAGGCAACTGACTTCCTACTGGGCAGTTATGTTCAGAAAAGAACACATAACCAGAAACCATTCTTCAATGAGTATAACTGGATTTTTATTTAGATGGGGTTCCCCCTCCCCTTAATTAACGAGAATACTTCCCAGCTTCAAACTCTATTCAGAACTCTTAAAGGACAGTGAAGTAATTGAAATCTTCATCAAAAGTAAATAAATTCTCCACATCTTCAATATTTATTATTATACTATTTAAAGCTTTTTAAGATTATGATCCATACTTGCCATGCCAATTTACCAGCTTGAGATTGAGTCTCATTAATATGGCTGTGACCACCAGGTGTTCTCATATAGACCTACAATTCCATCAGGTAGATGGATCAGAAGTTCAAGGCCTACCTCAGTTAACAGTGAATATAAGGCTAGCCTATATTCTACATGAGACCCTGAATCAAAGGTATAATAAAAAGCAAACCAATTCAAAAGGCTAGGGAGTACCAATTTAGCTTAGAAATCTCAAAAAATGTATTCTGAAATTTGCGCGAACATGTTCATATTTAAAATGGATTGAGGACAGTTGTGTAACTTCTGGAATTTTAGCTTTAGCAGGTTCCCCCCTCCTAATCTAATTCTGGCCACAATGAAAGAAAGAGAGCTGAGATCATTTTTCATTCCTCCTGCAAATATTTATCAAGAGTCTGTAAATGGCAGCTGGCTTGTGTGTGTGAACCATACAGCCATACAGCAGTGGTGTTGAGGAACAGCAGCTTTCAGAGAAAGAAAAATGAGGGGTGGAAAGATAAGTTCTTTTGCTTCTAATAATGTACAGAGTGTATTTAAGCATACTTCAGAAAGTTTAAAGTAATGAGTAATACCAGAATCAGTATAAAGACTTCAGAATATTATTCTTATGGATGTAATTCTCAGAGCAGGGGTCCCTATCTCAGAGCCAGGAGGTAGACTCAAACCTCTTTGCTTTCAATGCTCTGTTCTCTAGAGTGATTCAGAATCATTGCAGAAATTGTCATTCTTTGCACATTTCCTTCCTACTACTATATTTTCTACTTAACGAGCTTTACTTGGAGAGGAAGGGCATGGTAATTGTAAGTGTGTTTCTTAGCAATGAGGAAATGCTCAGAGAAACAACTCACAAGACAATTTTGTCATTGTGTGCACATCATGAAGTATGCTTACATCAGTGTAGATGGTGTAGGTCAGCCACTCAGTGTGGGAGATTCAGTGAATGTGAGAAGTATGAGCTGTTGTCCTAGCAACACAGTATAGTGTTTTATAAAGCTTTTCTAGGCAGAAATACCCTCTAAAATAGTGGTTCTGAACTTATGGGTCATAATCCCTTTGGGGGTCAAATGACCCTTTCACAGGGGTCATACATCAGATCTCCTGCCTATCAGATCTGTACATTATGATCCACAACAGCATCAAAATTACAGTTATGAATTAGCAAGGAAAACAATTTCATGGTTGGGGGTCAAAAACAAACAAACAAACAAAAAACAAGAGGAACGGTATTAAGGGTTTGGAGCATAAGCAAGTTTGAGAACCACTGTTCTAAAACAGTGATGGATTGTGGTACAGTATGTGTAATCACGCAATGCAGCCTCTTATTGTCATATCAGGTGTTATGTACTATATTGCCATATTTTTATACAAATGGCACAGCAGTAGGCTCATTCACAACAGTTCTACCAAAACACACTAATTAATACATTATATGGTGACATTACATATAATGTAATTAATGGCTAAGCCACCACTATGTGATATAAAAATGCTCAGTTTTGTTACAATTTTATGAGACCACCATTGTATATACAGGTTACTATTAGCCAATATGTTATTATGTGGTCATGATTATACAATAAAAACAATATATTATATTAAGCAATTATATTAGAGCTGGAAAACTATGGTCAGAGTGGACTTATATGAGAGATTTTGCAAGTAGGGTAGTTTCAGTGACAGAAAGGTCTTACAAATTGAGTTGACCAGCAATCTTGCTCCAGGCAGGGCCAGAAGGACTTCCAGGGCAGGGAGCAAGCCAGAGAGTAGAAGAACCTTGCCTGGGACCATAGGTTTACAAGAGGACACTTGGGCAAGCTAGGCAATGAACAAGCCTGAGAGATGACCATCAGACAGGCACTAAGGATCCTGAACAAAAATCTAGCCTGACCACCAGGCCTATGTGGCACTGGGATGTTGCCACACAGTACCATATAGGTCTGGGGGCCAAATCATATTGGAGATGATCCCTGCCAGGCACCATAACGCATGGGCAGGGCATAGGACTCCTGATATTGCTCCTGAGATGATCCCAGACACTCAGAGGCCCCAGGTGCTACTAAAAGGAGCAAGTAAGTGGTGGAGAGCTGGAAGAGAAAGAGAAGCAGAAGGATGTGGGCACAATGAAGAGAGGCAGAACTGAAGACTTGAAGGAGGAACAGCCTGGTATGTGTTGCCAGTGATGTCACTTGGGACCATGGTGAGGTTCTGTCCTGTGCTGCCATCAGAGTTCATGTCTGGGTCTATGGCCCTACAGCAGGAAGGGTCTGTTACCACCAAAGGCCAGGGGTATGTTCCTGGTCTGGGCTGCCACCCAGGGACATGCTGATGTCAGAGGGCTGTGCAGAACTAGCCCCACCCCTCACCAAGGCAGCATGGAAGAACTGGCCCTGAAGGCATGAGAGCAGGAGAGCTGATCTTGCCCATTGCCAGTTGTAGTACTCAGGAGAGCAGGCCCCACACATTTCAGAAGTTGTGGGTGAGCTGGCCTGAAGAATAGGAGCATTGGTGAATTGGCCTAACCACTCATTTCCTGTGTGGTGGCATGGATGAGGAAAAGATATTTTCCTCCCCTACCGCTCCCCACCATCTGTGGCAGGCAGGAGACGTTGCCTGGTATCATCAGAGCAGGAGAACTGGTCCTGTCTCTCACCAGCTGCAGCACTTGGGAAAGCAGGTCCTGCACCTCACCTCACCAGCACAGTAGAGCTGGTCCTGTTGTTTGGCCCAGAAGTGAGCCAGCTCTGAGAGTGTGAGTGAGGGAGAACTGACCCAACAAAATGCCTGCTGTGCAGCAGTGTGGCTAAGGGAGAAATGCCCTCTTCCACTCTCACTCCTATGCCATGTGGAAAAGCTGACCCTGGGGTTATAAGAGTAGGAGAACTGGCCATGTCCCTCAGCTGCTACAGCACTCAGGAGAGTGGGCACTATACCTCTCCTGGGCAGCAGGGTAGAGCTGGCCCTGTGGGAGTTGCTAGTGAACTGGCCCCAAGGGCATGAGATCTGGAGAATAATTCAGATACCTATCAGGCCCAGATCCAGAGCTTTGAGTTGGTCCACCCCAACATCTACCTCATCGATAAACTGCTAGAGAGCATGAAGGGGCCAGTCCGTCCTACAGATAGAAAATTACAGGAACTCATGACACAGGACAACAAAATATCTGAGAGGGGTCCCAGTGAGGTTCCAGTATTGATAGAGTAGTGGAAGCCAGAGGCCTCAAACCAGACCAATGAGTCACTGCAATGAGTATTTGCAAGCAAAAAGTGTGGACAAAAGAGTTTGCTGTGGGGCACACTGTGTTACACTACAGCTTCCACAATGATATATATATATATATATATATATATTTTTTTTCTGTTGGAGGGAGGTTGTAATGGTGAAGAGTAGGTATGAGGGGGAGGGGGAGATGACTGGGACTGGGGTGCATAATGTGAAACTCACAAAGAACTAATAAAGCCTTTTTTTAAAATATGAGAAAATAACTTTCTCTGCTTTGCTTACCTTTTAAAGTATCAAATAAAATGTTAAAGGCTCCTGCTGAGTAAAAATATAATATTTTTACAATGTCTTCCTCCTCATATCCACACTCAAGCTTTTCTCAGAATTGTTTTCTATTTTTGCTATTTGCTTTTCTTCTGCAAGTTAAATTGCTCAAAATATAGTCTCACCACAGCCATGTCCACACCCACATGGCTTCAGCTTCATTGTTACATTATATCAGGGCTATAAATGTCCTGAAACACTTCGCCTAGGAGAACACTGCTTATTGGAACTGTGGACATATCTTATTACCTTCTAGCAGAAAAAAACAAAAACTGAAAAAAAAAAAACAACCAAATACAAATTTTCAACAAGATGTAGGCAAGGAGAGAAAATACCAAAATTAAACTTGTGCTTTTATGTCTTCACTTTGTACATATGCTCTTAAAAATATTTGTTTATTTGGCTTCTGAATGTGAACAAGAACAAAATATTAAAGCCTTTTCTCCATTCTTTTGCTTTTTGTATCTTTGGAAATTTAGTTTAAAATAGCTGATTGCAAAAATGTTCTAGACATTTCCTTTTTTTATTTTTCAAATATGGGGAAAAGTCAGAAAAGTAACTTGTGGTCTGGGGCTTAGTCATGATTCCAGCCACATAACTTTTATCACCTCCATGTAGCATGGCTTTGTCATTTGATACTGGACTCCCAGAGAACTTTCTTTAAAGTATAGGAAAGATAAATAAATCATAGATTTTAGACAGACTTAACCAAGAATGAAGTCTGATCAATGTCATAAGACCTCTGTACAGAAAAAGCCCAACATTCTTCTTGTTTTCTACTACCCAAGAACATAATCAGGATGGTGGCTACTCTTAATCAGATAGAGACCAACTGATAATTTCTATGTACATAGATGTTGCCTATCTTCTTAGCATTTTTCCATTCTTTTTATTTCCTTTTTTCCAATAAAGAAACAATAAAGTTTTTGTTTGTATTCCACCTGTCATTATTTTAATTTTCATAATTTTGCTGTTATCAAAATCATATTTAAAAGTCTTTTAAACTTAAAGATCAGACTTGGCAAAGTTTTTCACTAGACCAATTTTGATGTTATTGAGAAAAGAACAAGGTAATCAAGCAAAGCACATGGTAGCCACGTACCAACTGCTGTCATGTAATCCCAGTGGTCAATGAGGCACATATTGAAGGTGAGGTGATCAGATGTTTGCCCTTGTCCAATAAGTGAGATCTCCCTCTCCAAGTTCTGGCACACAGAAGAAGTCCAGCCAACGAGAAACCAAAATACTACCAAGAGTATTACTGCCAGCATTCTCATGACCCGACCACCAGTCATGTATGGAATTCTTTGTGCTGTTCGTGAAAGGAACACCTTCAAAACCCTGGAAATTAAGAAGATCAGATTGTGAAGATAAACCAGTCACAAAAAAGCTTTAACATGTGGCATTTTAAATCTCAGCAAATGTAAGTCCAAATAAAACTCATTTGTACAGTTTTAAGACAAGAAACCTACAAACATTTTTGTTCATATTTTTATTAAATTTCACTTGTGTTCTAAGTCAAATCTTCCTGAAGCCAGTTGTTTGTTTCTATAATAGAACACTGACTCTGGTATTTTTCCAGTATCTTATTTCATGCGGCATCTTCTTATGGCTGTTTTATCACACTAACAAAATAATGCAGAATAATGAAAACAATAATTATGAAAGAAATATTTAAAGTCAGAAAAATCATTTTGTTAAGAAAGAAGATTAGAATCAGTGTTTTCTTCCTTAATGATTTTTTTTTGTCTGTAAAGATGGCTCAAATAGCTAGGGTATAGTTAGCATTTGATTATCTTTGTATTGTTCAACCTCCAACTGTGGCAAGAAGGTAAAAATATAGTTTTATTGTACAGACCCACCCACCCTTTATTTTAACCTCTAAGATATTCTTGGATTACTTTAAATTCACAGCCCTCATCCTGCTAATTCACCACAGACTGTAACTTGAAACTCAATTCCATGTAGAAGAGCTACAACTCCTTTCCTTCTTTGGGGTTCACCACATTATCAGTTTATTTCCATTTTTATGTAGATACTTCTAAGCATGATCCAAGCCTTGGGCAGTAACTGGCAGCTGAGATCTCACTGCTGTGTCTCCAGTTGGTTTATCTGCTACTTGCTATGAGCCTGTTGTAAAGTAATGGCCACTGTTATCATACTACAGGATTGAAATAAATATTTGCTTAGTTTTATATGTGTATGGTGGATAATCAAAAATATGTTTTACAGAATCTGTCTGAAATGAACCTAAAAGCTGCTAAAATGTGATATTATCTTAGAGGAAAGTGAAGAAACTGTAAGAGACAGTCACAGTCAGGAAACACAAATCTAAAACACTCAGTTTTAGATTTATACTGTTTACTTCCAAAACTTTAAGTTTACTGTCATGTTAAAAACCAATATTGTCAACACAGTGTAGCTACTGCGACAGTACAGGAGTTGAGAAATCCTACCGACCTATGGCAGAAGAATAAAAAAATCTATAAATATCAGACCCATCACCAAAGAAAATATTTTATTTAAAAAAGACTGGTGAATTAGGTCTTTGTGTGTCATAATTTCAGCATTTGTGCATTTCCTCATGTCTTCAAATAACTTTACCAATATTATGTGGACCAATTATGTGCCCCAACTATTTTAGATGTGAAAAACTTTCCATTGTTATTAGCAAAAGAATAAACTCAAACAAACTCTATATTATAAGTGATGAAAACTGTCTGAAAAATTAATACTTTTATCTATTTTTCTTAATGAAAGAAAATTGTGGTCACTAAATATACAGAATTGCTTCTGACTATAGCAGGGTGATTCTAAGCTGGAAATGACTACGTCTTCCAAAGGGCAGTCCTGCCTCTTTTGCTGGCCTTACACATGTTAACAAGGGCAAATGCAGTGGTTTGAATAAGTAGGGGCCCCATTGACTCATGTGTTTGAATGTTTAGCCTATAGAAAGTGGCATTATTAGGAGGTGTAGCCTTGTCAAAGTGTGGCCTTGTTGGAGGAACTGTGGCACTGTGGAGCTCTCATGTTTAAGCTAGGTGTAGTGTGGCCTGCTGATTAAGATGTAGAATTCTGTTCGTCTCCTTTTGGAGCTCCTGTCTCCTCCAGGTCTTTCTATCTCCCTCTTCTTTCATAAAATTCCATTTATTCTGCTCAAAGTTTGGCTATGAGTCTCAGCCTCTGCTTCGATACCTTGATCAGTGGAGTCTTTCAGAGGCCCTCCATGGTAGGCTCCAGTGCTGTTCCCTGTCTTCTCCTACTTTGATGTCTATCGTGTTTGCCCTTCTGAATGAGGATTGAGCATCTTCCCTAGGGTCCTCCTTATTTAGCTTCTTTGGGAGTATAGATTTTAGTATGTTTGGCCTATATTATATGTCTAATAACCACTTATGAGTGCATATATACCATGTGTGTCTTTCTGCTTCTGGGTTACTTCACTCAAGATGATCTTTTCTAATTCCCACCATCTACCTGCAAATTAAATGATTTCCTTGTTTTTAATAGCTGAGTAGTATTCCATTGTGTAAATGTAGAACAATTTCTGTATCCATTCCTCTTCAGGTATCAGTCCCTGGATACCCCAACCAAGGATCATTCATGGAGAGGACCAAAACCCCTGCTCAGGTGTAGCCCAGAGACTCAGTCTCCAAGTGGATTTCCTAGTAAGGGTATGAGCAGGGGCTGTCTCTGACATGAACTCAGTGGCAGGCTCTTTGATCACCTGGGGGATGCAGCCTTGCCAGGCCACAGAGGAAGACAATGCAGCCAATTCTGATGAGACCTAATAGGCTAGAGTCAGATAGAAGGGAAGGAGGTCCTCCCCTATTAGTGTACTAGGGAAGGGACACAGGAGGAGAAGAGGGAGGGAGGGTGGGATTGGGAGGAGATGAAGGAGGGGGCTACAGCCAGGATACAAAGTAAATAAATTATAATAAATAATAATAATTAATAAAGATATTTTTAAAACATATAAATCACAACATAAAAAAGATGTACAGCTCTCAGTTTCTTCTCCAGGACCATGTTTGCCTCCATGCTTCTTGCCATGATAAAAATGGACTAAACCCCTGAAACTGTAAGCTAGCCCCAATTAATTGTTTTTCTTAATAAGAATTGCTGTGGTCATGGTGCCTCTTCACAGCAATTGAAACCCTAGCTAAGAAAGCAGAAATAGAGAAAATGATTCCAAACTCTAGCTTTCTCTTCATTTGAACATCTGAAGCTAACTTTAAGGAGAAACAGTAACAACTGTGTGTTAGGCTTCATGCAAGGCAATGTGGAAAACAGGACATGATTTCCATCTTTTAGAACACAGCTTCAGTCATGGGTCGGGAGTACCTGTGGGATCATGTAGCTGGTGGGGTTGTGAAAATTTGTTAAGAGTACAAAGTTTCTAAACATGCAACAATAGAAAATTAATTCAAAGTCAAATGTGTATTGAATTTGAGGTGTTTCTGACCATGCTCGCAATGGTGCACGGCATCAGTAAAGTAGCTTCAGGGCTGGTTCTGAACACAGAACATAACTTATTTTGCTTTGTGCATGCCATCACACCATTTCACATAGGCTAGTGCTGCCAGAAACAACTGGGCACAGACCAAACTATAGCATGTTGTGAACTTCAGTATTTTTAATGTACATTCAAGTTTTCTGCACTAATAGAAATACTGTTTTAAAATGGGGGGGACTAATATTATTTTCTACTGTCATTTCTCTGTATATATAACATTGATAACCTTGGGTTGTTGTCTTAGAATATTTTAAAATTTGAATTATTTTTTAGCTACTGACTTAAACTTTAAAAAAAAAAATCATGAAATGTCTTTTTACTTGGGATTAGGATAGAATTTCAAACAGTTCCCAAAATGACCTTAAAACACCCATCTGCTATTTAGTACTTTCATACATATTTGTGAAAAGTTGTGTTTTCAGCATTGACAATTATAAAATCAAGACATTGATTAACCTGGAAAAGCACTGAAGATGCTCTATGTCCAGCATTATCAAATATGTAACCAAAATTTAATTCTTCACATAAAAAATAACCAAGTATATTCATTTTACTTGCAACATTATGTAAAGTTTCTGTATCTTTTGATTACTTTTACTTCTTTGAGACTTTCATACATGATATTGTATTTACATCATTTCCACTCCTTCCTCTCCCCATTTTCAATTTCCCCCATCACTCCCATTTCCTCACAAATTCAGGATCTCTTCTTTCTTTTTTAATTAAATTTTTATTTTTATATTAATTACAGTTTATTCACTTTGTATACCAGCTGTAGCCTCCTTCCTCCCCTCCCTCATCCCCTCCCAACCCCACCCTCCCTCCTCATCCCCTCCTATGACCCTCTCCAAGTCCACGGATAGGGGAGGTCATCCTCCCCTTCTATATGACCCTAGCTTATCAGGTCTCATCAACTGGCTGCATTGTCCTCCTCTGTGGCCTGGCAAGGTTGCTTTCCCGTCAGGGGGAGGCAGTCAAAGAGCTAGCCACTAAGTTCATATCAGAGACAGTCACTGTTCCCATTACTAGGAAACACACTTGGAGACTGAGCTACCATGGCCTACATCTGAGCAGGGGTTCTAGGTTATATCCATGAATGATCCTTGGTTGGAGTACCAGTCTCAGAAAATACCCCTGTGCCCAGATATTTTGGTTCTGTTGCTCTCCTTGTGGAGCTCCTTTCCTCTCCAGGTCTTACTATCTCTCCCTTCTTTCATAAGATTCCCTTCCCTCTGCCCAAAGTTTGTTTATGAGTCTCAGTATCTGCTTTGATACACTGCAGGGTAGAGTCTTTCAGAGGCCCTCTGTGGTAGGTTCCTGTCTTATTTCCTGTTTTCTCTTTCCAACATCCATCCTGTTTGCCTTTTTGAGTGAGGATTGATCATCTTACCCCAGGTCCTTCTTTCGCTGTTAATGTTATACACACATACCTAACTGAGTCCATTTAGTACGTGCACTTAGGACTAACCACTTGGGACTGAATAAGCTATCAAGTGGCTTTGGGAAAGTTTCCCTTTCTCAGCAGCCATTGCCTGTAACTCATCATATAGGGTGGGGCCCTGTGAAATTTCCTCCACTTATAACAGCATGTCAACTGTTGTTGCAATTATACAAGTTTTCTTTAGGTAACTGTTGTTTTGACTTTATGGGTTTAGTTTTCCTGTCATGTCTAGAAGATATCACTGAACAGCACAGCAGGCTTCATAGTTTCCTGGCTGTTGCAATCATTCTGCACCACCTCCTGCAATTTCTTCCAGTCTTAGCTCTATGGTTGTGTTGTAGATGAATTAATCATGACATCTATAGTTGTTACTTATTCTTTGCAGTTTGACCAATTGTAGAGCTCTGTAATAACCTCCACCTGCCACCAAAAGACACATCATTAATGAGGGGTGAAAGCTGTGATTATCTGTGGATATAAGAATGCAGTTCGCATTTATCGTGCTTTACGAAAGTGGCAGTTGTATGATCCATGACAACATTAACCACAGGTAGTTGGTTATATTTCCAGTACCAGGTTATGTTTCCTCCTGTTGAGCAGGACTTAAGTCTAATTAAATAGCTACTACTGAGCCTCAAGATAAACTTGCCTGGATTGCACCACTGGAGCCTTGTTAGCTGGTCATTGTTATGGACTGAAGGTTTTACATCTGGGTAGATCTGTTGATTGTTTTTCTCCCTTGGAGTCTTACATAACACCTTTGGAGGCTAAGAGTGCTAGTCTTCAGGGAGGACACATCCAGATCAGTTCCAGCTTGATTCTCCAACTCCTTGTCTGCAGTGTATGGTATCTTTGGCAATAGGGTCTTACTTTCAGTTTCTGGGAGGCAACCAATAACAACAGTAATTGCTTATATTATTTGGGAGTCTCCAGGAACCTGATTTCATCTTTAATAAATTACAAAATTATGTGTATATCAAATAATCATTTTAATAAAACTTCTTGGGGCCAGTGAGATGGCTCACCAAGAAAGGGTACTTGACATCATACCTGATGACCTAAGTTTCATCTGTAGAACCCAAGTGCTAAAAGGAGAGAACAGTCCTGAAAATTGTCAATTGTCCTATGATCTCCACATATACATCATGGAATGTTGAGACCCATGCAACACATATGCACACACCAACTAACTAACTAACTAACTAACTGACTGACTGACTAACCAGACATAAAAAACCAACCAACCAACCAACCAAATAAATAAATAAATAAATAAATAAATGTGATTTGTGATTTGTTTGGTGCTAGGGATAAAATACAGGACCTTATGTACACAGTGTTCCCTCACTGCTGAGTCATCCATCTACCACCTTAAATTTAATTTCATTATGCTTCATTTGTAGTAAGAATTTTGGTTTCTTTAAAAATCCAGTTACGTGATTATGATCACCTCCCCCTGAGTTGGGGAGCCTTACCAGGCCACAGAAGACGACAATGCAGCCACTCCTGATGAGATCTGATAGACTAAGATCAGAGGGAAGGAGAGGAGGACCTCCCCTATCAGCGGACTTGGGGAGGGGCATGCATGAAGAAGGGGAGGGAGGGTGGGATCGGGAAGGGAGGAGGAAGGAGCTTATGGGGGGATACAAAATGAATAAAGTGTAATTAATAAAAAAAAACCAGTTGCGATATGTGAATATGCTTTTGTTTTAATCCCAAGTGTGGGATATAGGGCTCATTCAGCTTGTGCACAGCAACCGACTATGATTTATTTCATGCTCTAGGAAGGGTGTCATTTTTGCCAACTGCAGATAGTTTATATTTGGAATTCTGGGGACTCTGTATGTCAATGCCAGAGTCCCAAGAGAGGCTGCAGCTGCTGCTGCCCCTGCTGTTGTCCCTGCTGATACTGATTACTGCTGCTTCTGTTTACTGTACTGTTGGATTACTGTTTGCTGGTAGAAGATATCCTGATGACACTGGATATCCTGGACTTTCCCGTAAGGAACTTTACACCCCCAATCATTAAGTAGTAGTCTAAAGAGATCTATACCACCTTTCTTATTATTCTTCTTTCTCTCCTACCATAGTGTTGGAAGGGACTGGAAAAAGGTAGTAGATAAAATAACCCAACACAGCAACCAAAAAGTCAGAATACAATCATTATAAGTAAATTACTGGCATATCTAGATATACCTAGGCTTGCATAAACATTTCTCATAGAAAGAGGACATACATAAAAGAGGTTAAATAGCTCTCTTTTTTAAAGCTTACAACCTAACTAGAAATAAGTCTGAAATTGTTACTATTGTAATAAGTCTTAAAAAGCAATAAAATATCATTAAAATAAATCAATGGAAAGAATAAAGAAATTGTTGCTATATGAAACAATATGTAGTCATGTATTGTGTGTAACTGGTAAATCTCTTTAACTAATAGAAAATATGGACTATGGACCATGTATGGATATAACCTAGAACCTTTACTCCGACGAAGCTGATGGTAGCTCAATAACCAGTTGGTATCCCTAGTAAGGGGAACAGGGACTATCTCTGATAGGAACTCAATGGCAGGCTCTTTGACCTCCCCAGAATAGGGAGGTCTGATTTTTATCATTAGAAGTTACTGAACTATATATAAAGAACTAAAGAAGCTGAAAAGTAACAAACCAAGTAATCGAATTAAAAAATGGGGAACAGAGCTAAACAGAGAATTCTCAACAGAGGAACATCGAATGGCAAAGAAACACTTAAAGAAATGCTCAACATCATTAGCCATTAGGGAAATGCAAATCAAAACGACCCTAAGATTTCACCTTACACCCATCAGAATGGCCAAGATGAAAAACTCAAGTGACAACACATGCTGGAGAGGTTGTGGAGAAAGGGGAACCCTCCTCCATTGCTGGTGGGAATGTAAACTGGTACAACCACTTTGGAAGTCAATCTGGCGCTTTCTCAGACAATTAGGAATAACACTTCCTCAAGATCCAGCTATACCACTGCTAGGTGTGTACCCAAAATTTGCTCAAGTACACAACAAGGACATTTGTTCAACCATGTTTGTAGCAGCTTTATTTGTAATAGCCAGAACCTGGAAACAACCCAGATGTCCATCATCGGAGGAATGGATACAGAAATTGTGGTATTTTCACACAATAGAATACTACTCAGCAATAAAAAATGAGGAAATCATGAAATTTGCAGGCAAATGGTGGGATCTAGAAAAGATCATTCTGAGTATCCCAGAAGGAGAAAGTATCCCAGAAGGAGAAAGACAAACAAGGTATATACTCGCTTATATAGACCTACAAGATATAATAAACATAATGAAGTCTATACACCTAAAGGAGATAAACAAGAAAGCATATACGAGGTAAGATGATCAATCCTCACTTAGAAAGACAAATGAGATGTGCATTGGATGTATGACAGGAGTCTACCGCAGAAGGCATCTGAAAGACCCTACCAAGCAGCGTTTCAAAACAGATACTAAGACTCATAACCAAACCTTCGGTAGAAGGGGAGTTAATATGACAGGGGAAGGATAGGAGTCCCACAAGGACCAAATATATCTGGGCACAGGGTTTTTTTCTGAAACTGTTTCTCCAACCAAGGACCATGTATGGATATAACCTAGAACCTTTACTCGGACGAAGCTCGGGGTAGCTCAATAACCAACTGGTTTCCCATAGTAAGGAGAACAAGGACTATCTCTGACAGGCAGGCTCTTTGATTCCCCCCCCAAGGGAGGAGCAGTTCTGCTAGGCCACAGAGGAAGACTTCGCAGCCAGCCCTGAAGATACCTGATAAAATCAGGGCCAGATGAAAAGGGAGGAGTTCCTCCCCAATCCGTGGACTTGGAAAGGGGCAGGGAGAAGCTGAGGGAGGGAGAGTGGGATTGGGAGGGAATAAGGGAGCGGGATACAGCTGGGATACAGAGTTAATAAAATGTAACTAATAATAATAAACAATAAAAATACAGTGTTTAAAATAAATAGATGATAGATAGATAGATAGATAGATAGATAGATAGATAGATAGATAGATAGAAAAAGGAAAAAAAAGAAAGAAAATATGGTATTGGATCCAAGCCTTGCTGGAGATGCATACTGAGAAATGGCAGCTGGTGATGGGATATAAAGAAGTGGCCAGTCAAGGGAACAATGTAGAGGAGAAAGCAGACAGAATAGTTCTCTTGAGAATAGCTGGTGGAGTTGGTTTGTAGGAGGTGACATTTGCTCCCTAAATTAACCCAGGACCCATAGGGTGCTTCCCAAATAACTGTGCAGTGTTTCAGACTCAGAACAGCAGCTTTGGATTAAATTACTTGTTACTGATCCTTTATTTCCATGACAAAAATATAGAAAATAATTGTTTTCTGATAACAAATGTTCATAGAAATTTTGAAGCTCAGCACATGAATTGTGAGAGCATTACGTACCATCTCTTTGAAAATAATTCCTAATCTGATCTCTTTCCCTGCTCCTCCCTCTCTCTTTCTCTCTGTCTCTCTGTCTCTCTCTGTCTCTCTCTGTCTCTGTCTCTCTCTCTCTCTCTCTCTCTCTGTGTGTGTGTGTGTGTGTGTGTGTGTGTATTTGTGTTCTTGAGTGCAGGTGTGTGTACTGGCCAGCAGTTAATGTTGGGTATCTTCCTTAATCGTTATTATTATTGTTATTATTATTATTATTATTATTATTATTATTATTATTATTATTTTAGACAAGGTTCTCTCACTGAACCTAGAGCAAATCCGTTGGCTAAAATGACTGCCCAGTGAGTTTGCAGAATCTGCCTACCTCTACACTGGAATTACAGATAAATGCCTAAATTCCATATTACACTGGGGATCCGAATTCATGTCTTCATGTGGTAGAGTAGCAAGCATTCTAACACAGAGCCATATCACCAGCTCCTTTAATCAGATAAATTTTAATTTGAGAGGAAATCAATATGATGTGAGTTTGAGCATTTTTAAATATGGAAATCCTATTGCTAAGTTACCAGAAATGCTCATGTTTTCCAAATGATCTTTCCAAATGACCATTGTATAACCTGATAATTCAAGGTTGCTATAAATTTCATAATCTCATTTTTATAGAGAAAAACACAAAAGAGCAAAACAAATTCTCCCACCTCTGGTTTTACAACTTTCAAATTAAAGGAACCATAACAACAAAGTTTAAACAGCTTAAAACGCTGGGTTTGTTAAATGGCATAAGATGCATTTCTAGATTTGCCTTACAACAAAGTGAGGAAATCCTGTCCTACCTTTTAAAAATTAAGCTCATATCAGTTTGTATGAGTTGGTGCCTAGAAACTAAATTCTAAACATGATTTTCTAGACATGCATTTGTACGGAACATAGCAATGTAAGCACATACATATGCAGATGTACACATACATATACACAAACATATATACACATATACACACACATACAGACACATGCATGTGCACACACACATTTCCAATGTAAATGACATTTTTATGATCTTTTCACAGGCAAATTTTACTTTAAAATTTTTAATCAAATTATAATTACATCATTTCTCCATCTTTTCTCTCTCTCCTTTTATTGTTCACTTCTTTCCTTCTCAATTTCACAGCCTCTTTTAATTATAATAAATAAATAAATGAATGAATGTATAAATGCAGCTTGCTGAGTCCATTTAGTGTTATTTTATGTATATATTATTGTTTATATGCATGTATGTTTCAGTATTGTATTGGATAGCACTTAGGAGCTCATCCCCTAGAAAGACTAATTCCCCCTCTCCTAGTAGTCTTTAATTATCTGTCACTTTTCTTCATTAAGGAATGGGACCCCAGGATATTTCCCCATCTATAGTGGCAAGTCAAGCTGGTGCTGTCATTGTTGAAGCAATCACATGGTTGAAATTTCATGGGTGTAGGTAAATGTTTAGGTAACTATCTTCTCAGACGATTTCACCATTTGTAAAGAAAGGAAAAATTTAGAATGAAAAAGAAATACATAAAGCATACTTTCATTTTTTACCATTCCTAGCTCACTTGTGTATGAAAAAAAGTGTAATTTTAAAGATAAAGATAAAGGGTACCTGTTCCAACTTTCTCACTCTCTGCTTTTTCTAGTTTCAGCTCACACAACTACTCTGTCAGGGATTATATTAAGGTACCATGGCATACCATTGCATCCTTCCAGTCTCTAGCTGATCTCTCTTCTCACCAGGTAGGTTTTCTAGGATATGGGTGAGACACAGACTCCCAACTTGTCACTGTATCCTGATTTTCCTCCCAAAAGTCAGTTCCCTTTTCGTCTCCTTCCTCAACCTTTCTCCATCTGCACTGGCATGATATAGTTTGTGCCCTTTGCACCCACAGTAATGCCCTATCTTGTCTCCTTATTGGTCTTGACCATCTGTAATCCACAGCATACACTGAGGGTGCACAAACTTTCTATATCTTACTGCTGGTCATGTTCCCCTGTTTACAATCCTTTCGGGTGGTTCTTTTTTTTTTTTTTTTTTTTCAAACGGAATAAGACAGTTTATTCTGTGGTGAAAGATGTGTGACCTTGGTCCAGAAATACAAATTCAGGTCACTCCAACTATCACATTCCAAGGTAATATATGGATATATGGTAACATTTCTGTTACATTTTTTGTTGTTTTCTTATTGTTTATTATTATTAGTTACATTTTATTAACTCTGTATCCCAGCTGTATCCCTTATTCCCTCCAATCCCACCCTCCCTCCATCAGCTTCTCCCTGCCCCTTTCCAAGTCCCCGAATTGGGGAGGACTTCCTCCCCTTTAGTCTGACCCTGTTTTATCAGGTATCTTCAGGGCTGGCTGCAAAGTCCTCCTCTGTGGCCTAGCAGGACTGCTCCTCCCTTGGGGAGTAGGGAGGTCAAAGAGCCTGCCATTGAGTTCCTGTCAGAGATAGTCCCTGTTCCTCTTACTAGGGAAACCAATTGGTTATTGAGCTACCATGAGCTTCGTCCGAGTAAGTGGTTTTTTACAAGCCAAGTCCTAGTTCCTCTCTCTGAGGCCTCTGAACAGTGGCTCCTCCTCACCTAGGAGCCATCTCTCTCCATTTTCTCCTTCCTAAAACCTGGAGCTCCCTCTGGATGCCATGCAGGGGTTATCTATCTTAGCAATTATTATAAACAGGCTCTAGAAGGGTGCAGGTGATTTTCCAAATAAATTTCTCAGGCCTATGAAGTAAATCTTCACTTTTTGTTACAATGTGGCCAGAATTTAATACCTTCTATAAAATCAGGTTTCTAGTCTTACAACAGTCACTTTTCTCTGTGATTTTGCAACAACTCTTTCATTTACAAAAAAGGATATACCTACTCCTGAAGCTACCCCAGCTTATGCTCCATCCATACAACCAGAGCAATCCAAGACCATGAAGGTCTGCCTTTGACTTTGATTTCTAATAGTCACCTGGAAAATGAAGCATATAAAAGGGCTATGAGTTGCTGCCTGTCATTCTGCTTCAGAGGGGACAAGGCCCCAGGTTTAATCAATTTTCATCAGTTTTTCAAAATTTCATTTTCAGTACTAAAAGCTATAGACTTGGTCACTGAATGGATTTTTAGATAAGTATTAGAAGGAATCAAAAGGACTGACATTATCTGGATGAAAATAAATATTAACCTTGCCAAATGTGCAACTTCCCAATATTGTTATGAGCACAGTAAGTTATTGCTACCATAAGAAAAAAAAAAAAAAAAAAAAAAAAAAAAAAAAAAAAAAAAAAAAAAAAAAAAACCTCTTTATATATACGGAAATTAGCCCTCTGTCAGTTAAAGGGTTGGCGAAGATTCCCAAACTGTAGGCATTCCTTTTGATTTGATGATGGTGTCCTTTGCTTTACAGAAGCTTTTCAGTTTCATGAGGTCCCATTTATTGATTGTTGCTCTTAGAGCCTGTGCTGTTGGTGTTCTGTTTAGGAAGTTGTCTCCTGTGCCAATGAGTGGAAAGGATCATCCTGAGTGAGCTGTCCCAGAAGCAGAAAGACACACACAGTGTATACTCACTCATATAGACATATAATATAGGACAAACCTACTAAAATCTGTACATCTAAAGAAAATAATTAAGAGGGAGGACTCTGACTAAAATGCTCAATCCCCACCCTAAAGGCAAACAGGGTGGACATCAGAAGAAGAAGAAAACAGGAAACAAGCTAGGAATCTGCCACAGAGGGCCTCTGAAAGGCTCTGCCTTGCAGACTATCAAAGCAGATGCTGAGACTTATGGCCAACTGTTGGACAGAGTGCATAGAATCTTATGAAAGAAGTGGGAAATACTAAGATCTGGAGAGGACAAGGAGAGCAACAGAACCAGAAAATTTGAACACAGGGGTCTTTCCAGAGACTGATACTCCAACCAAGTACCATGCATGGAGATAACCTAGAACCCCTGCACAGATGTAGCCCATGGCAGTTCAGTGTCCAAGTGGGTTCCACAGTAATGGGAACAGGGAATTGCCTCTGACATAAACTGATTGGCCTGCTCTTTGATCACCTCACCCGAGGGAGGAGCAGCCTTACCAGGCCACAGAAGATGACAATGCAGCTACTCCTGATGAGATCTGATAGACTAAGAGCAGAAGGAAGGAGAGGGGTACCTCCACTATCAGTGGACTTGGGGAGGGGCATTTGTGAAGAAGGGGGAGGGAAGGTGGAATTAGGAGGGAGGAGGGAGGGGCTTATGGGGGGATACAAAGTGAATAAAGTGTAACTAATAAAAGTTAAAAAAAAGAAAGCAAACTCACAGCTAGGTATCTTACATGCTTTGTTTGAGCTTGAACATTACATTCTTTCTTCTCACCTTATCTCAACCAGGTAGTGTAAAGAGGAATAACAATAAAGGAAAAGAAGGAGTGAAGGGAGGAGAGACACAAAATTATTATGTGTTAGCCTGTATGTTTATAGCAGGAAAAAACTTGGAGGATCAACTGATCCTATCTGTAAATAGAGGAAATGTGGAGGTCCAGTGAGGGAAGTCGTTTATCCAGATTAACATCTAGAAAGGAGTGTAATCGCAACAAACATTTACTCTCTGATTAGTAGGTTTTAGTATTTTGCCAAATATCAAATTTACCAAATTTCAATTGGCCAAAGAAAAATTAGTAGCCTGTTCAGAATTTGATTTTATAAAGCACAAAATGACTTGGCTGCTCTGAACATGACTCATTTTTCCTATTTCTCTCTCTCTCTCTCTCCTTCTCTCTCTCTCTTTTCTCTAATCTAGATGCCCATAGTTTGAAAACCATCCTCTATCTACTGATTGAAATCCTCATTATCCCTGTACATTTAGGCCAAGAATGAAATATTTTCTAATTTGGGGAACAGAGATGGAAAAATGAAAAGTGAAAGAGCCTAGAAGACCTGTGGTATATAATCAAATGAATAAACATAGTCATAACAGGAGTGTAAGAAACATAGGGAAAGGAAAAGGAACCAGAAGAATGTATGAAGAAATTCAAATTGACATAGACCGAATATGATAGTATACATGTGTCTATACATTAAATGAGTTTAAACCCCGGGGGGGTGAATAAAAGATACTCACAATATGACACATTATCACATCATTATGTTTATGAGTGGAGACAGAGAAATAAGTTTGAAATATTAGGAGAAGAGATCTCACCATGTACAATGGAAATGCATATTTCTCAATAGAAACATGAAGTAAAGGGCACAGCAAGATGACATATTTAAATTGTCTAAAGAAAAGAATGAGAAAATAAGAACACTTTGAGAGAATACGCTTGCTATTACATGTGCTCATATTAGCAAAGAGCAATTTCATACTAACACCATTTATCTGTTAATAATCTCATATTGAAGAAGTTTTAGCAGACAATATTTTCTAAGCTGAAATTAACCTTTGCATCCACTTAATCCACAACAAAATACAGAGGATGCATGAAATAGTAGAAAGGGCAACCATAGAAGCAATAGAAGAACAATTGTTGAACATGTAACAGCTGCTGGGGTTGATAATGATTCCAGAGGAGCAGAGGGATATTGATGCTGACACAGGAGATCCTTTCAGTGGTAATTAATTAAGCTTTCAGAAATCAGTTATACAGTGCCAATGTGGTTGGTCTTTGGGTATTGAGTAGTTCACACTTTCTGTTGTCACTAGATTTACAATTCTGTGTAGCAAATGCTTGTCTATTGACATTCACATTGATTCCTCTATTGAAGATATAATACATGAAAAAAGTAAAAGCATGAAAACATAAGAACAAAATGAAAACCATCAACACATACACTCATTGTGCAGAGACTATAAGAGTTTGGGTGAATTTTATCTCTTATGTGTTTATAATATTATGCATTTTATAATCTTATTTAATGACTCTCTTGCTTTCATTTGTAATATTCTGAGCATTGCCATAAAATATTTTATATTTGTAAATGACATGATTGCTGGTAGCACATATTTCTCAATCATTGATTTATTTTTAATTAATTTATTTTTTATTAATTACAATTTATTCATCTCTTATTCCACTTGTAGCACCCTCCCTCATCCCTTCCCAAATCCACCTTTCCTCCCTCTTCTCCTCCCATGCCCCTCCCCCAGGCCACTGATAGGGGAGGTCCTCCTCCCTTTCCATCTGACCCAAGCCTATCATGTCTCATCAGGACTGGCTGCATTGTCTTCCTCTGTGGCCTGGTAAGGCTGCCCCTGCCCTTAGGAGGAGGTGAGAAAAGAGCCAGCCAGTGAGTTCCTGTCAGACACAGACCCTGTTCCAATCACTAGGGACCCACAGGGAGACTGAGCTACCATGGGCTACCCCTGTGCATGGGTTCTAGGTTATCTCCATGCATGGTCCGTGGTTGGAGTATCAGTCACAGAAAAGAACCCTGGGTCCAGATTTTTTGGCTCTGTTTCTCTCCTTGTGGAGCTCATGTCCCTGCCAGGTCTTTCTATCTCCCCTTTCTTTCATAAGATTCCCTGCACTCTGCCCAAAGTTTGGCTATGAGTCTTAGCATCTGCTTTAATGTCCTGCTAGGTAGAGTCTTTCAGAGGCCCTCTGTGGTAGGTTTCTGTCCTGTTTCCTGTTTTTTCCCTCTTCTAATGTCCATCCCATTTGCCTTTCTGAGTGAGGATTGATCATCTTACCCAGGGTCCATCTACTTGCTTAGCTTCTTTAGGTGTACAGATTTTAGTATGTTTTTTTTTTAATTTTTATTTTTATCAGTTACATTTTATTAATTCTGTATCCCAGCCGTGCCCCGAACCCTCATTCCCTCCCAGTCCCTCCCTCCCTCACTCATCACTACTGTGCCCCTTTCCAAGTCCACTGATAGGGGGGGACCTCCCCCCATTCATCTGATCCTGTTTTATCAGGTATCTTCATTGAGTTCCTGTTAGAAATAGTCCTTGTTCCCCTCACTTTGGGAAACCAATTGGTTACTGAGCTACCACAGGCTACATCTGAGCGGAGGTTCTAGGTTATATCCATACATGGTCCTTGGTTGAATGTCAGTTCTGAAAAGACCCTGTGCCCAGATATATTTGGTCTTTGTGGTGTTTATCCTATATTATATTTCTAACATCCAGTTATGAGTGAGTCTATGCCATGTGTGTCTTTCTATTTCTGGGATACCTCACTCAGGATGATCATTTCTAGATCCCACCATTTGTCTGCAAATAAATGTACCACAATTTCTGTATTCATTCTTAAACTCATGGACATCTGGATTGTTTCCAGCTTCTGGATATTGCAAATAAAGCTGCTAAATCATAGCTGAGCAAATGTCCTTGTTGTATACTTGACCATATTTTGGATATATGTCTGAGTGGTATAGCTGGATCTTGAGGTAGCACTATTCCTAATTGTCTGAGAAAGCACCAGAATGATTTCCAAGGGGGTTGTACAAGTTTACATTCCCACCAGCAATGGAGGAGTGTTACCCTTTCTCCACATCCTCTCCAGAGTGTATTGTCACTTGCATTTTTGACCTTAGCCATTCTGATGGGTGTGAGATGAAATCTCAGGGTTGTTTGATTTGCATCTTCCTGATAACTAAGGACATTGAACATTTCTTTAAATATTTTTCTGCCATTATATATTCCTCTACATTCTCCATTTAGCTCTGTACCCCATTTTTAAATTGGATTACTTGATTTGTTGCTTTTTGACTTCTTGAGTTCTTTATATATTCTGTATATCAGCCCTCTATCAGATATAGGGTTGGTGAAGATCCTTTCCCAATCAGTAGGCTGTCATTTTGTTCTGATGAGAATGTCCTTTGCTTTACAAAAGCTTTTGTTTCATGAGGTCCCATTTATTGATTGTTGATTTTAGAGCCTGTGCTGTTGGTATTCTGTTCAGGAAGTTGTCTCCTGTACCAATGAGTTCAAGGTTCTTCCCCCCTTTTTTTTCTAACAAATTTGGTGTGTCTGGCTTTATGTTGAGGTCTTTGATCCACTTGGACTTTAGTTTTGTGCGGAGTGATAAATAAGGATCAATTTTCATTTTTCTACATGTAGACATTCAGATGGACCAGCACCATTTATTGGAGATGCTGTGTCTTTTCCATTGAATGGTTTTGGCTTCTTTGTCAAAAATCAAATATGTGTGTTTATTTCTGGGTCTTCAATTCGATTCTATTGATCCACCATTCTGTTTCAATGCCAGTACTATGCAGGTTTTATTACTATTGCTCTGTAGTACAGCTTGAGGTCAGGGATGGAGATACCACAAGATGATAGGTTGTTGTATAGGATAGTTTTGGCAATTCTGGGTTTTTTGTTGTTGTTGTTGTTGTTTTGTTTTGTTTTTATATAAAATTGAGAATTGTTCTTTCAAGGTCTGTAAAAAAAATTGTGTTGGTATTTTGATGGAAATTGCATTGAATCTGTATATTGCTTTTGGCAGGACAGCCATTTTCACTACGTTAATCCTGCTGATCCATGAGCATGGGAGATCTTTCCATTTTCTGATACCTCCTTCAAATTCTTTTTTCAGAGACTTGAAGTTTTTTTTCGAACAGGTATTTAACTTGCTCGGTTAGAGTCACACCAAGGTACTTTATGTTATTAGTGGCTATTGTGAAGGGTGTTGTTTTCCATAATTTCTAGGCCCCTTTTTTTGTATACAGGAAGGCTACTGACTTTTTTGAGTTAATTTTGTATCCAGGCACTTTGCTGGAGGCATTTATCATCTGAAAGAGTTCTCTGGTTGAATTTTTGGGGTCACTCATGTATTCTATCATATCATCTGCAAATAGTGATACTTTGACTTCTTCCTTTTCGATCTGTACCCCCTTGATCTCCTATAGTTCTCTTATTGCTCTAGGTAGGAATTCAAGAAATATGTTGAAGAGATATGGAGAGAGTGGGCAGCCTTGCCTTGTCCCTGATTTAAGTTTCTCTGTTTAGTTTGTTAGTTATAGGCTTGCTGTATACTGTCTTTACAATGTTTAGTTATGTTTGGGTATGTCCCTGATCTCTCCAATACTAAACATGAATGGGTGTTGGATTTTGTCAAATGCTTTTTTGGCATCTAAGGAGATGATCATGTGGTTTTTCTCCTTCAGTTTGTTTACATGGTGGATTACATTGATGAATTTCCATATCAATATGCCTGGGATGAAGCCTACTTTGTCATGGTGGATGATATCTGTTTTTATGTACTTGGATTGGTTTACCAGTATTTTATTGAGTATTTTTTATCAATGTTCATAAAGAAGACATGTCTTCAAGGTCTTTTTTTTTTTTTTGGTTGGGTCTTTGTGCAGCTTAGGTATGAAGGTGACTGTGGCTTCAAAGAATGAGTTTGGTAATGCTCTTTCTCTTTCTATTTTCTGGAATAGTTTGGAGAGAATTGGAGTTAGCACTTCGATGAAGGTCTGGCATAATTCTGCATTGAAACCATCTGGCCCTGAGCTTTTTTTGGAAGGGAGACTTGATGACTGCTTCTATTTCCTTGGGGGATATAGGACTCAGTCTTTCTACCTGATCTTGTTTTAATTTTGGTAAATGGAATCTATCAAAAATATTGTCCATTTCCTTTAAATTTTCAAATTTTGTGGCATATAGGCTTTGAAGTAAGACCTAATGATTGTTTGGAATTCCTCAATGTCTGTTGTTATGTTCCCCCTTTCATTTCTCATTTTGCTGATTTGGATAGTTTCTCTCTGCCTTTAGTTAATTTGGCTAAGGGTTTGTCTATCTTGTTGATTTTCTCAAAGAAAACCAGCTTTTGGTCTCACTGATTCTTTGAATAGTTTTATTTTATACTAATTTTTTTTTTATTTCAGCCCTGTGTTTGATTATTTTCAACCGTCTACTCCTCTTGGGTGTGTCTGCTTCTTTTTTTTCCTAGGGCTTTCAGGTGGGCCATTAAGTTGCTTTATGAGATATTCAAATTTCTTCTTGAAGGCACATAGTGCTATGAATTTTCTTCTTAGCACTGCTTTCATTGTGTCCCATAAGTTTGGGTATGTTGTGCCTTCATTTTCATTGAATTCTAAGAAGTCTTTAATTTCTTTCTTTATTTCTTCTCTAACCCAGCTCTTATTGAGTATGGAGTTTTTCAGTTTCCATGTGTGTGTAGGCTTTTTGGTATTTCTGTTGTTGCTGAGGTCCAGCTTTAGTCCTTGGTGGTCAGATAAAATACAAGTGATTATTGCAATCTTCCTGCATCTGCTGAGGCTTGCTTTGTGACCAGCTATATGGTCTATTTTGGAGAAGGTTCCATGAAGTGCTGAAAAGAAGGTATACTCTTTTGATTTTGAGTGAAAAGTTCAGTAGACATCTATTAGGTCCATTTGATTTAGTAAGTGCCTTTATTTCCCTATTTAGCTTCTGTCTAGATGATCTGTTCCTTGGTGAGTGTGGAGTGTTGAAGTCTCCCTCTATTAAGGTGTTGGGATTGATGTGAGATTTAAGCTTTAATAATGTTTCATTTACAAATGTAGACACTCTTGTATTTGGGGCATAGATGTTCAGAATTGTGATTTCCTCCTGGTGGATGAGAATGAAGTACCCCTCCTCTTCTTTTTTGATTAATTTTGGTTGAAAGCCTATTTTAATAGATATTAAGATAGCTACTCCGTATTGTTTTCTGGGTCCATTTTCTTGAATCACATTTTACCATCCCTTTACTCTGAGGTAGTATTCATCTTTGTTGCAAAAGTGTGTTTCTTGGATGCAGCAGAATG
Organism: Rhombomys opimus; assembly: GCA_010120015.1. Classification (NCBI taxonomy): domain Eukaryota; kingdom Metazoa; phylum Chordata; class Mammalia; order Rodentia; family Muridae; genus Rhombomys; species Rhombomys opimus. The sequence continues at coordinate 374,876 of REGO01000128.1, forward strand.
TTGGATCCTGTTTCTGCAACCATTCTGTAAGTCTGTGTCTTTTTATTGGAGAGTTGAGTCCATTGGTATTGATATTGATAGATAATAGTGGCCAATGAATTTTATTTTCTTTTATTATGGAGTTGGTAGTGTTTCTGTGATTCATTGCTTGTTTTCTTTTACTTTTTGTTGTGAAAGTTATCTGTATCCTATGTCTTCTTGGGTATAGTTGTTTTTGTTGGATTGGAGTTTTCCTTCTATTATCTTCTCTAGGGCTGGTTGCTGTGTAGATATTGTTTAAATTTAGTTTTGTCATGGAATATTTTGCTGTCTCCAAGTATGTTGATTGATAGCTTTGCTGGGTAGAGTAGTCTGGGTTGGCATCTGTGGTCTCTTAAAGTCTACATGACATCTGCCCAGGCCCTTCTGGCTATCAGAGTTCCTATTGAGAAGTCTGGTGTGATTTTGATAGGTCTACCTTTACATGTTATTTGGCCTTTTTCCTGTGCTTATTTTAATTTTTTTTTGTTTTGTTTTGTAGGTTTAATGTTTTTCCTATGATGTGATCATGCTTTTAATTGTGGAGCCATCTCTTCAGCTACCCTCCCCCCAGGAAACTCTTTTGATCATTAATTAAATGCTTTTTCTTATTACAGATCTGTTGAAATTTTCTGGTTTCTCTCTAGTTACTCTGAGTTTGTGGCTTTCAAGGAGTATCCAACATAGTGGTACTTGAAGGAATTAAGTTTTCTGTAGGTGAAAGTCTATTGCTTTGGTTTGACATGTGCCCGTTGTAGCTTATAGGAAGCTGAGTGGCTGGCAGCCAAGTGAGGAACTGCTGCAGCAGAACGATCACAGGTGTATGTATCCACAAGAATGTCGAGGCTCTGGCTCTGTGCTTAGATGGCACCATAGGTGACAACAACAGACAGTGACAGAGGCAGACAGCTTATGGGAGCAGATCTTTCACCTTCACTTGTAAAGAAGCCTGGCTTCTCCTATTATTGTTTCATGGAATAAATTAATCTAGTATTACACTCACTTTCTTATTTACATAAAGATGAGCAATAGCTATTCAAGGACACATAATATGTGGACATAAGAATGTAAACAAATAACATTAGCATAATAATAGTATTTGAAAGCTATAGTATGAGAACAGTAATTCTGAATTACCATTGGGTTTTATTTGTTGTTTTTAAAGTGATTTAACATACATATACATACAGATATGCAGGAAGTTGAAAGCAGGTAATGAAAACTCATAAACAAAGAACACATCATTACCTATACTTAAATATAAGGTTCTTTGCTGTGACTTAGACATAAAATATTGATGCTATCATTAGAAATTAGAGCATATATAAAACATTTAAAAATAGAACTCAAAACTGCAGGAATGTGAGTACAAGTTTTATAAAGTACATTTCAAAGTTATGGGTCACACAACAGAACAAGTAGAATATCTGAACTAGACAGAATAAGCAAACCTTTAAGTCTCATTGGCTTTCAGCGTAGCCTGCATTACTCACACCTAACAGTGTATCTCAAAGGAAGAATAATCAAGACTAATTCTACATTTTTTCCCAATTTTCATTCAAAAGAAACTTATAGATATTTGGGATTCTGAGTATGTACTCTAGTTAATAGAAGGTACTATTTGAGAATATACATTCATTGCCTAGGTCTTGTAGTTCATAAGAGAGGTGATAAACACATTAATTTATAAATGGGACATTTCAAAATAACACCCCTGTACCTGGTGTTTGTTACTTTGTGGGTTTCTTTTCTCTTCCACCCTTCTCCACCCTTTTTCTTCTACCATTTTAACCTCTAATGCTAGATAGGAGAGGGGAAAAAAAACACAGGGAAAAGGGGATGACACTATCATTAGACCACTTCCTGCTGATTATGGGCATCAAGTTTCATGGGACAAGTCTGATTTTCATAGTCTGGATATTTAATGTCTTCTCGTTTCTTCTTTGAATGTGACTAGTTAACAAGCCACAACCAACAGCAACAACAGCATCCAGCAATATCCAACCAAAAGTTTCAGCATTCAAAACATCACACAATCACTATCTGCAGTGCTGCCAAAACTACACCCTTGCCAGAGCAGGAGGCAAATCATAGTCACCTGCTGTGAAGCAGCCCCATTTTTCCTGAGATTAAAATGAAAACATTCTTACAATCTTTCTGTGTTTTTTTAAAGAAACCAAAACTCCAAAATTATCACTACACTTCCCTTCAGTTTCTTTAAATGATGTGTATTTGTTAGCTGTGCTGATGCATACACATAATGCCTTGGCCATTCTGCTGGGGCCCTTTGTGTTGTCAGGCTAGTGTGTCAGTATTGCCTGTAGGAGGCAGAGTGGCAGGAATGAGCAGAGATGAATATCTTCTAGTTTGTTGTACATTTTACAATTAAGGAGCAGCTCTTGGAAGCTTGGGAAACGTGTTTTCATGGCTCCTTCAGAGCCATTCATAACAGCTCACTGTGTGCAAGATCACAGGGGATGTGTTTTCCAGGGTTAGCTCCAGACAGACTGCAAATATGCCATGAAGGGGAGATGAGAACATAGAGGAGAGAGGAGTGCCCTGTTCAGCTCTCAGGTTCACAAAGGCTTCTATTAGGTGATTTTGAGCCTGTGGGGGGCAAGATATAGGCCATGCAAAGCTTTGGTGTAGAGCCACAGTTTCTGAGGGTCAGCTGAATCTTAGTAGCCTGTGCCCCACCATGGGTCACCAGGTATTTTCCACACCAATGCTTTCAAGTAGTGAACTTAGGGAGAAATTTTTTTTCTGTTAAGAGCAAACTTGTTTTGAAGCCTTCCTGATTTGTTAGATGCTATTTAAAATGATGAAGACTTCCAGTGAGTAGGTCTAGAGACCTTCCTTACAAGCAGAGAACAAATTCCTTTTCTCTGGTGATCAATGTAGCCTTCAAGAAATGCCACCATGAACACTACTCCATTTGAGACTGTTCTGTGTCCCCAAGTATGGGCCAGTAAAGACTGATGGATTAATTCAATTAATTCAATTCTCTTGTGATGCCTGAAGGCTGCTGCCTTCTCCTCTTTCTCCTTCTCCTCCAGTTTCTCCTTCTCCTTTTCTTCTTCCTCCTCCTCCTCAACAACAAAGTCTTTCTGTGTAGCCCAAGATGGTCTCGAGCTCACCAATATCTTACCCAAGGCTGCTGTGTACTAGGGCCAATGATCTGGTCCATTATGCTCAGCTCCCGAGTTCTTTCTTGAACACATACATGCCTAGTCTCTAGCAGGCTCCCTGGCCACATATTTTGAAATGAAACATGTTAACATGAAGGGCCAGAGATACCATTACAATATTTGGATTGCAGGTTTCAGAACTATAAGACAAACTTTTTCTTTAAAAAGGTAGCCTAACTTCAATACTTTCTTTTAGTAACAAAGAATACCTCAAACATCAAAGAGAAAGCATGGGAAGTCTGGCAGGAGAAACCTGAGGAGAGCCATAGATACTTGCATAGCCATCCAGCAATAAATGCTGTTGTTTCTTTGTATGAATGAGAAATTAACAACACTGTTCACTGGCCTTTTAAAGAAGATGGATGTATATTTACCAATAAGGTAGAATAACTGTCCTTCAGACATCTGTGTAAAGCTCTATTTAAAGTTTGATGCCACCGATCATTGTTACAAGTTTTGCTAAATGAGTCCAACTTCATCACATTTGAGCACTGCCCCATAGAGATCCACAAATTGATTTTCTTTTCTTTTAATAATTTAAGGTACACAGCTATAATTTATTATTCAGAGAATACATAAAGAAATAAAGATAGATATTGCCCACTAACTTCTTAAGTTTTACTAGGAGACATATAAAAACTAAATCTTCCCATAAAGTGTAAATATTGGACGCTAATGAGTACAGTACAGAAAACTGCTCTGTGTTTTACAGAGAGCAGAGTGCTGAATAATACATGAACGGACAGATGCAATGCCACAAGTAGAGGAGAGATTTCCACTGCTTGCTCAATCTTTATTTTAAACAGCAGGAAAAAAGCCCCTTTCTTTTTATTTGCAAAAAGCAAATGTATTATCACAAACATTTATTATAGGGCATAAATAACTTTCTAAGCATTGTTTTATAATCTCTATCCACTGTCAACTAAAACGATCCACTTGTTTTGTTTCCTAAAGACATATCTGGCTTTCTGAGCCCAGAGATATTTTCTTCCCATTTTTTTTGTTTGTTTGCTTGCTTGTTTTGTGACAGCCTTGCCATGCTATCCAGAGTAGCCTCAAATTCACTCTGTAGGCTGACCTTACACTCGTGATCCCCCTGCCTCAGCCTCCTGAGTGCTCATAAACATTTAAGAAAATCTAGTTCAGTAGCTCTGTGGAAGTGCTGCCTGCAGTTTTTGATTCACCTTCCTTCATTCATGGACCAAGACAAGTGTATCTATGGTAAATTAAAGGACTCTTTTTTAAATTAAAAAAAAAACATCATTTATTTTTTAGCTACTTCAATTCTTCTAAACTGGCTAAAACTGGCTTATTTCCTCTATTCCCTCCCCACTCCCTTACTCTCTTCCTGATTTTCTAAAAAATAAGAAATTTCAGATTCAAATAAATTATGCTGTATGGTTGGGCTGCCAAGAATTCTCAGTAGAGAATTTTTTAATAATCTTTTAATTTTTATTAATTATAGTTTATTCACTTTGTATCCTAGCGGTAGCCCCCTTCCCCATCCCCTCCCAATCCCACCTTCCTTTCCTCTTCTTCTCCCATGCCCCTCCTCAGTCCAATAATAGGGGAGGTCCTCCTCCCCTTCCATCTGACCACAGTCTATCAGTCTCATCAGGACTGGCTTATTTGTCTTCCTTTATGGACTGGTAAGGCTGCTCCCCACTCAGGTAGAGGTGATCAAAGAGCCAGCCCATAAATTCATGTCAGAGATGGTCCCTATTCCTATTATTGAGCTGCCATGGGCTACTTCTGTGTAGGTATTCTAAGGTATCTCTATGCATGGTCCTTCTTTGGAGTATCAATCTCAGAAAAGACCCCTGGGCCCAGATATTTTTCATTCTGTTGCTCCTCTTGTAGAGTCCCTCCAGGTCTTTCTGTCTCCTCTTCTTTCATAAAATTCCCTGCACTTTACCCAAACTTTGGCTATGAATCCCAGCATATGTTTTGATACCCTTGCTGGGTGGATTCTTTCAGAGGCCCTCTCTGATAGGCTCCTATCCTGTTCCCTGTTTTCTCCCTCTTCTGATATTCACCTCATTTGCCTTTCTGAATGAAGATTGAGCATATTACCCAGGGTGCTCTGTCTTGATTAGCTTTTTTTTTAGGTGTACAGATTTTAGTACGATTATCCAATATTATATGTCTAATGTCCACTTATAAGTGAGTATATATCATATGTGTCTTTCTGCTTCTGGGATAACTCACTCAGAATGATCTTTTCCAGTTCCCACCATTTACCTGCAAAATTTCATGATTTCCTTGTTTTTAATTGCTGAGTGGTATACCATTGTGTAAAAGTACCACAGTTTCTGTATCCATTCCTCAACTGAGGGACGTCTGGGTTGTTTCCAGGTTCTGGTTATTACAAATAAAGATGCTACAAACATGGTTGAAATGTCCTTATTGTGTACTTGAGTAATTTTTGGATATATGCCTAAGAGTGATATAGTTGGATCTTGAGGAAGCACTATTCCTAATTGTCTGAGAAAACGTCAAATTGATTTCCAAAGTGGTTGTACAAGTTTACATTCCTACCAGCAATGGAGTAGGGTTCCTCTTTCTCCACAACCTCTCCAGCATGTGTTGTCACTTGAGTTTTTGATCTTAGCCATTCTGATGGGTGTAAGGTGAAATCTCAGGTTTGTTTTGCTTTCTAGCTAAGGATGTTGAACATTTCTTAAGTGTTTCTCTGCCATTTGCTATTCCTCTATTAAGAATTCTCTGTTTAGCTCTGTACCCCATTTTTTAATTGGATTACTTGATTTGTTGCTTTTTGACTTCTTGAGTTCTATATATATATATATTGTGGATATTAGCCCTCTGTCAGATATAGGGTTGGTGAAGAACCTTTCCCAATCTGTACGCTGTCATTTTGTTCTGATCAGAGTGTCCTTTGCCTTACAGAAGCTTTTCAGTTTCATGAAGTCCCATTTATTGATTGTTGATTTTAGAGCTTATACTGTTGGTATTCTGCTCAGGAAGTTGTCTCTTGTCCCAATGAGTTCACCTGATTTTTGACAAAGATGCCAAAACCATACAATGGAAAAAAGATAGCATCTTCAACAAGTGATGCTGGGCTAACTGGATGTCTACATGTAGAAAAATGCAAATAGAGCCATAGTTATCACTCTGTTCAAAACTAAAATCCAAGTGGATCAAAGACCTTAATATAAAAATGGACACACTAAACCTGTTAGAAGAAAAAGTGGAAAGAGCCTTGAGCTCAGTAGAGAATTTAAGCAAATGATAAAGATAGTTGAAATTTGGTTTGAGGCTGATAGAAGTTTGAAGTGATAGAGTCTGTGACTCAAATGTGTGATCTTGAATATCCAGCTCCACAAATGAATAAATAGTAAATGATTGTTGGTTTGACAAATGATTGTCTTCGTTGTATTACTGTAGGTGCAGATAATTCTAAACAATGTATGTAGCACAACCCTCCTGCCAGGAAATACCATTCTACCTCGACCCTATGTCTACCTTCTGCTGTAGTGTTATTAGTCCCCAGACCTTACAATTCTATTCTGTACTGTTATGTTATTATTGTTATTCTTTGGCTGTGTGATGCTTATCCATAGGAAAAGTCCATCAGAGAAAAGAGAGAAGAGTTGGTAAAAAGTACATGAGGGTTAAAGTCCTCAGGACACAGCTTACTGACTGGCACGGTAGAGAGAGAGAGAGCCAGGAAGAGCGTGCCAAACGGTCTATTCTTTTTCTTTCATAAAATAAATAAGCCTTATCATTTCTTAGTGATAAGAAATTCAGATTTAAATTAGTCCTTCTGAAATCTAGTTCCATGTCATTTTTAACTTTAGTCTGTGTATACAGATGTAATCCTGAGAGTCAAACCAGAATAATGGTAGTATTCCTAAGAACAGAGCCAGTGAGGTCTTATTTCTTTCCCATAGTTTTTTTCTACATATTTTGTGTTCTGGGTATTCCATAGACATGACCATTAACCAGAAAGAGTACAGACAACTGAGAAAGAAATGCTGGATCTTTAAGGCAGAAAGCTGACGTACAGTCTTTGGTATTTGTGGCTTAGCCTGTATTCAAAGTCTACAAAGTCATTTCATATAATCAATCACAATTTACCTAGAATGTTCTGCTCAGGGAATCATAATTTTATTTTCCTTGTGTTAGGAAATGTATCTAGATATGAAAATGAAGTTCCCATGATGTTCATGATGGCAGTGATATTCAGGATACGCTGGCCCTAAGCACAGGCAATTTTGACCCTTAACATCATTGACAGGATTCACTTTCCCCTCTAATTCTGTATCTTTCCTCATATTGCTCCAATGATTTAACCTTCAGCTTAATTTTCCCAAACTTAGTGTCTGTGGTTTACAACTAAAAATACCAACCTGACAATTTCAAATCATGTGTAATTCTTATAACTTCACAGGTAAGGTATCAATTTATAGATGATGAAACTAATTCTTAGATGATTAAAACAGTCTGCTTTTGATTGTATAAGTAGATAATGGAAAAAGTAAAATTCAAATTTAGAATTATCAAGATTATATCACCCCTCTCTGTTGTATCATTATAAAAGAAGTCCTTTCCTGAATCAAAACCAGTCTGAAAGCATCTGTTGAGGCTCCACTCACTAACAACATCCAACTTTCAACAAATCCAGTGCATCAAACACAGTGTGCCCTCCATACAGCAAATACAGTGTATCAAATACAGTACATCCAATGCAGTGTGCCCTCCATCTAACAAATATAGTATATAAAATGCAGTACATCCACCATGAGATAAACACAGTAAATCATTGAAAATGGTAAATGTGGTGGTTAGTTTTTGTCAAGTTGATATAAACCATTGAGGGAATTGCATCCATCAGTCTGGCCTATGGGCATGTCTTTAGGGATATAATTGATGAGGGAGAACCATGTCTCTTATGGACAGCAACAACCTTGGACTGGTGAGCCAAGGTTATATAAACAGCTGCATATGGTCTGGGGAAGCAAGCCAATAAATAGCATTTCTCTCTCCCTACTGAATTCCCATCTCATCTTCTTTTCTGGTAAACAGTGACAAAGAGGAAGGTTAAGCAAACAGCCACCTCTAGCCCCAGGTTGGTTCTAGTCATGGTGTTTTATTGTAGCACTAGAACAGGAGCACAAAGCTAGAATAGATAGTCCTACTCTTTGAGTGTTCACACTTTTCTAGGAATGCTAACTGCTCAGTTTATAGATGAACAATTTAAATACAAGCAATAAAGAAAAAACAGAGCACAGGAGTAAGGCCATGAAATTCATACAAGATTAGAGTAATTTTGCTCATTAAATTAGAAAAAAACTTCCAGCAGTCTTAAGCCTTCAGCAAAGTAATTCTTCTTCACTGCCATGATTTCAGAGGAAATAGCTTCTATTCCAGTTTTTAAAACAAGCAAAAGATGATTAAAGAAACCATCTTCCCACATTCTAATTATTTCATATGCCCTCAAGATTGCTGCTGTATCAGAACCAGTTAATATCCTCTTTAAATCAGTTCCCATTTGTTGCTTTAAAGTATTTTAAAGGGAACTTCATATTGTTATTATAAAGAACAAAAACAGCTAATACTTTCCAGAAAGATAAACTATGGAAATGAATACAGTAGAACAGACTAACAACTCTCACGGACATGGCACAGCAGTGAATAGCTCCAAAGGAAGATTAGCAATGGTATGACAAACAAAAACACCTAGATGCTACAAACTAATATTTCTCCTGGAAAGAGTCAGGTGGACTGAAAGGAACCCTAAACAGAAATAATCTTCTCACTTTATGATTTGCTGCTATTTAACATTATCCTCCAGTTGCATCAAATATCTTCCTAAGGGCCACAGTGTTATATGTTCCACATATTTGAGTCACCCTGAGGTATCACATGGTAGAGTTAGGAAATATGAATGAACTGTGAGAAGCAGTTTAGAGTTCTACAACTGCTTTTTTCATTCATTCATTCACTCATTCATTATCTCCTAATGAGTTATGATTTCTAACATGTAGGTCACAAGGCTGTCTGGGGTTCAATGGCTATACTTTCACTCACTTCAAAAAAAATACAAATTAGGATGAAGACTGCCATTTCTTAAAAAGTAATAAACAGTAAAAATATTATAACAGACAGTGAGTGCTAGTCTAGCAGTAAATGAGGTCTTGATCAAGAGATTCTTTCAGGATTCTAGAAAGTGAACTACCCATGGTAGGTTGCCACTGCTTTGTTGTTTCTTTTAGTGAGCATCAGTTGACAAATAGCAATTATATTCAAAATGGAAACCTGGAGAGCATTATAGGACACAGTGTACTGATGTGGTAAATGCAGAGCCAGAAAGAGCACACAGATTGTCTAGTTATTTTCTAAGATAAATAGGCCTATGACTTCTTAGTGTTCAAAGCTAATTTCACGTTTATATTTGCTCTTATTGTAAATATACAAAGGGAATCCTGAGAGTCATGGATGATCTGGATCACTTTCAGTAATTAGACAGAAAGGAAGAAGGGGAGAAAGAGATAAGAGGGAGACAGTAAAAGAGGAAGGGGGGTTAGGTCTAGTGTGGGAGACACAATAATTATCATATTTTCAAAAACATTGTAGGTGGAATCCAAGATGGCAGCACTAGGAGGACACTCTGACTAGCAGCACAGCAGGATCTGCACAGTGACCAGCAGACAGAACTCTTGGTCCAAAAATACCAGCAAGCGGTGTTTCCCAGGTGAGAGGATATCCCACGGAGTGGGATTCAATCAGAATCAACTCACCTAGCTAAACCTCTAATGAGGTCTCAGTTCCACCAGGCACTTGGACGCCAGCCCAGAGCCACATACTGGCATGCTCTGATCAGTGTCCCAGACTGAACTGTGGGCCTCACAACGTGAGAGACTGAGATTTCCAGTCAAGAGAAAATGCCATGGTGCAGGAAACGATCAGGACTGACCTTAGGTCACCCAGACAACCTCTGGGAAAGACCCAGGGTCCAGCAGGTGCCCATCAGCCAGCCCAGAGCCAGGGATGCAGGCACCAGCACAGAGTCCTGCCTGTGTACCTGACTAACTGCCCCAGATAGAACTGTGGCCCCCAGGGCTCCAGAGACTGAATTTCTCTGTCGGGTGACCCACAGAGAGGGGAACAGCAGGTATGACTTCAGAGCGCTCAGCCGACCTCCTCCCCAAAAATTTCTCAGGAAAAGTTACAGTTTCGGCAGACACCCAGGAGCCCAGGCAGAGCCACCCATTCCTGTGCTGGCAGGTTCTACTCCCCATCCTAGAAAGAATTGTGGTCCCCAAAGCACAGTCTGGGTATCCCTGCCTGGAGGAAACCCCACAGAGGAGGGATCATCAGGTCCAATGCACAGGACACCCAGCTCCAGAAGACTTGCTGGGTTCACACAGGCTGTAAGCTCTAGCCTTCTACTGCAGGCATGAGTGCCCTGCTCACATGCCATTGATTACTGCTGGGGCACAGGGGCACACAGCTGCAACCTTAGACATACAAAAGCCTGAGAACCTTTAGAGCAGCCCTCAGATACTGGTCCAAGGTGCGACTGGTTATCCCTAGCTAAACTGACAAAACTGCGGGACTCCCTGGTACTTCAAGAGGGCTGCACCAAAAAAAAAATACACCTTAAAAACAGCAGCTGCAGCTACCAAACTTAGAGCAAAAAACCCAGCAGCAGGACAGCCATCTCCAGGACTTCTCCTGATGAGAGGAGAGCCTTCATGAACAACACAGTTACGACACAGGTCCATATGCCCGAGGTGAACTGTGACAATTCCTGAGAAGCACCACCATTCAGTTGACCATACCCAAAAAGCTGAGGAGATCTACTTCAGAACCATGCCAAGGGGATTCTTCCCACCCCAGGACCCATGAGGCACCAGAAATTAACAGACAACACCTGAGATAGCCAGATGGGTAGAGGCCAGTGTAAAAGCACAGCAATAAAAGGCAAAGCAATATGGCATCCCCATAACTCAGTTATCCATGGGCAAGTAGCCCTGGACACCCTAACATAAGTGAAATTCAAAAAGAATACCTTACATCTATGCTTATGAAGAGGTTAATGGAGGAAGCAAATAAAATGCAAAAAGAATTAGAGGAAGATATAGTAAAACAGATTATAACCATCCATAAAGAAGTACAGGACGATGCAGCCAAACAGTTTGTGGCTTTCAGAGAGGAAATGATTAAATCACTGAAAGAAATAGAATGAACAGAGGAATGCTTATAGGCCTGTCCTTTAAGTTGGGGAAATTTTCTTCAGTGATTTTGTTGAAAATATTTTCTAGGCCTTGGTAGAGGGAATATTCTTTTTCTTCTATTCCTATTCTTAGTTTTTGTTTTTTTTTTATGTTGTCTTGGAATTCTATCTTCAGACAGGTGAAGGAAATCAACAAAACGGTTCAAGATCTGAAGATAGAATTGGTAAAATTAAAGAAAATACAGAGGAAATTATGGAGAGTGAGAACTTACGAAAGAAAACAGGAACTACAGAGGTAAGCATATCCAACAGACTATAAGAGATGGAAGAAAGAATATCAGGTATGGAAGATACAATGGAAGAAATTGATGTATTCATCAAAGAAAATAATAAATCTAAAAAATTCCTGACACAAACCATCCAAGAAATCCAAGACAACATAAAAAA
>REGO01000128.1:387234-399999 GCA_010120015.1 Rhombomys opimus
TTCAAGAAAACACAGGAAATAAATAACCTCACTACAGCAAAACAAAAAGTAGCCAAGCACACAAACACACTACCATAGCCAACATCAAAATCAAAGGATCTAACAGCCACTGGTCATTAATCGCTCTCAACATCAATGGACTCAATTCTCCAATAAAAAGACATAGACTAACAAAATGGATGCATAACTAAGACCCAAAAATCTGTTCCATACAAGAAACACACCTAAGTTACATAGATAGACATTACCTGAGAGTAAAGGGCTGGAAGACAGTTTTCCAAGCAAATAGAGCCAAGAAGCAAGCAGGAATAGCCATTCTAATATCTAATAAAATAGACTTTCAACCAAAATCAATCAAAAGGGATGGAGAAGGACACTTCATATTCATCAAGGGAAATTCCACCAGGAAGATATCACAACCCTGATCATCTATGCCCCAAATAAAAGAGCAACCACATTTGTAAAAGAAACATTAATAAAACTTAAACCACATGTAGATCCCCACACATTAATAGTGGGAGACTTCAACACCCCACTCTCAACAAAGGACAGGTTAACAAAACAGAAATTAAACAAAGATAAAATAACTCTAACAGAGGTCATGAATCAAATGGACTTAACAGACATCTATAGAACCCTTACCCAAATGCCCAAGAATTTACTTTCTTCTCAGCACCCCATGGAACTTTCTCCAAAATAGACCATATACTTGGTCACAAAGCAAGCCTTATCAGATACAAAAGATTGAGATAATCCCTTGTATCCTATCTGATCACCATGGAATAAAGCTGGACCTCAACAACAGAAACAGCAAAAAACCTACACACACATGGAAATGGAACAACTTACTTCTCAATGACAGCTGGGTTAAGGAAGAAATAAAGAAAGAAATTAAAGTCTTCCTAGAATTCAATGAAAATGAAGGCACAACATACCCAAACTTATGGGACACAATGAAAGCAGTGCTAAGAGGAAAGATCATAGCATTAAGTGCCTTCAAGAAGAAATTCGAAACATCTCATTTAAGCAACTTTTTGGCTCACCTAAAAGCCCTAGAAAAAAAAAAAGAAACAGACACACCAAAGAGGAGTAGATGGCTAGAAATAATCGAACTCAGGGCTGAAATAAATAAATTAGTATAAAATAAAACAATTCAAAGAATCAATAAAACCAAGATCTGGTTCTTTGAGAAAATCAACAAGATAGACAAAACCTTAGCCAAACTAACCAAAAGGCAGAGAGACACTATCCAAATCAACAAAATCAGAAATGAAAAGGGGGTCATAACGACAGGCACTGGGGAAATCCAAACAATCATTAGGTCTTACTTCAAAAGCCTATATGCCACAAAATTTGAAAATCAAAATGAAATGGAAAATTTTCTTCATCGATTCCACTTGCCAAAGCTGAATCAAGACCAGGTGTCCTATATCCCCTAAGGAAATAGAAGCCATCATCAAAAATATCCCATGCAAAAAAAAAAAGCCCAGGACCAGATGGTTTCAGCACAGAATTCTACTAGGCCTTCAAAGAAGAGCTAACACCAATACTTTTCAAACTATTCCACAAAATAGAAACAGAAGGAACACTACCAAACTCATTCTATGAAGCCACAATCACCTTGGTACCTAAACCTCACAAAGACCCAACAAAGAAAGAGAATTTCAGGCCAATTTCCCTTATGCACATCAATGCAAATATACTCAACAAAATACTTACAAACCGAATACAAGAGCACATCAAAGATATCATCCACTACTACCAAGTAGGCTTAATCCCAGGCATGCAGGGGTGGTTCAATATATGGAAATCCATCAATGTCATCCACCATATAAAGAAATGGAAGGAGGAAATCCACATGATCATTTCCTTAGGTGTTGAAAATGCAATTGACAAAATCCAACATCCATTCATGTTTAAAGTCTTGGAGAGATTAGGGATACAAGGCACATACCTAAACATAATAAAGGTGATATACAGCAAGCCTATAGCCAATATCAAACTCAATGGAAAGAAACTTAAATCAATCCCACTGAAATCAGGGACAAGGCAAGGCTGCCCACTCTCTTGATATCTCTTCAACATAGTTCTTGAAGTCCTTGGTAGAGCAATAAGACTATTAAGGGAGATCAAGGCAATTCAGTTTGAAAAGGAAGAAGTCAAAGAATCACTATTTGCAGATGATATGATAGTATGCTTGAGTGATCCCCAAAATTCTACCAGGGAAATCTTACAGCTGATAAACACCTTCAGCAAAGTGGCCGGATACAAAATTAACTCAAAAAAATCAGTAGCCTTCCTGTATACAAAAGACAAAAGTGCTGAAAAAGAAATTAGGGAAACAACACCCTTCACAATAGCCACAATGGACATAAAGTACCTTGGTGTAACCCTAACGAAGCAAGTCAAAGACTTGTTTGAAAAAATTTCAAGTCTCTGAAGAAAGAATTAAAAGGAGATATCAGAGGATGGAAAGATCTCCCATGATCATGGCTTGTCAGGTTTAATATAATAAAAATGGCTATCTTACTAAAAGCAATCTACAGATTCAATGCAATTCCCATCAAATTACCACACAATTCTTTACAGACCTTGAAAGAAAAATTCTCAACTTCATATGGAACAACAAGAAACCCAGAATTGTTAAAACAATCCTCTACAATAAAAGATCTTCTGGAGGTATCTCCACTCCTGATCTCAAGCTGCACTATAGAGCAACAATACTAAAAACTGCATGGTACTGGCGTAGAAACAGACTGGTGGATCAGTGGAATTGAATAGAAGACCCTGACATAAATCCACACATTATGGACACATGATTTTTTGACAAAAAATGCCAAAACTATTCAATGGAAAAAAAGAAAGCATCTTCAACAAATGGTGCTGGTCTAACTGGATGTCTACATGCAGAAACATGCAAATACATCCATACTTATCACTCTGCACAAAACTAAAGTCCAAGTGGATCAAAGACCTCAATATAAAACCAGACACACTAAACCTGTTAGAAGAAAAAGTTGGAAGAGCCTAGAACTCATTGGCACAGGAGACAACTTCCTAAACAGAACACCAACAGCACAGGCTCTAAGAGCATCAATCAATAAATGAGACCTTGTGAAACTGAAAAGCTTCTGTAAAGCAAAGGACATTGTCATCAGAACAAAATGTTTGCCTACAGATTGAGAAAGGATATTCACAAACCCTTTATCTGACAGGGGGATAATATCCAGTTAATATAAAAAAAACTCAAGAAGTTAAACAGCAACAAATCAAGTAATCTAATTAAAAAATGGGGAACAGAGCTAAACAGAGAATTCTCAATAGAGGAATATAGAATGGCAGAGAAACAAAGAGATGCTCAACATCCTTACCCATCAGAGAGATGCAAATCAAAACAACCCTGAGATTTCTCCTTACACCCATCAGAATGGCTAAGATCAAAAACTCAAGTGACAACACATGCTGAAAAGGTTGTGGAGAATTGGGTGGTTGTTATCAAAGAGCCGGCCTCCTAGTTCATGTCAGAGACAGTCCCTGTTTCCCTTACTGGGGTACACAATTGGAGATTGAGCTGCCATGGGCTACATCTGTGCATGGGTTCTAGGTTCCATCCATGAACATACCTTGGTTGTAGTATTAGTCTCATAAAAGACCCCTGTGCCCAGATATTTTGGTTCTGTTCCTCTCCTTGTGGAGCTCCTGTCCCCTCCAGGTGTTTCTATCTCCCTCTTCTTTCCTAAGATTCCCTGCACTCTGCCCAAAGTTTGGTTATAAATCTCAGCATCTGCTTTCATACACTGCTATGTATAGTCTTTCAGAGGCCCTCTGTGGTAGGCTCCTGTCCTGTTTCTTGTTTTCTCCTTCTTCCAATGTCCTTCTGCTTTGTTGTTTCTAAGTGATGATTGATCCTCTTATCCCAGGTCTCCCTTCTTGTTTAGTGTCTTTAGGTGTACAAATTTTAGTATGTTTATCTTATCTCATAGTGTAGTATCCACTTATAAGTGAGTATATACCATGTATGTCATTCTGCTTCTGGGATACCTCATTAATTGTTGTCACATATGTAATATATATGTAATATATGAATATATATGAAAATGAGCATATATGTAATATATTCCTAAATATACAAATACAACTTGCTTAGTCTGTATAATGTTACTAAGATTTGTGTAATTTTTACTTTAAAGAAGACAGTAACAGACATACTACCATGGAATAGGAAACTTCATGGGCCCCAATTCTAGATAAATGACCCCAGGAAGAGCCTCCCAAGTTCATATCCAAAACTATTTAAAAATAACCTTATGTTCAGATGTCAGCTGGTTGTTCTGGGGTACAGAATTTGGGAAGAGAAAATAACATCTTTTTTACAATGAGCATATTGTTGACTTCTATACAGGCAGAACAGTAACCATGACTTCAAGTATATTGTCTTTCCATTTAACTAGCAAATCCTAGTAACATCCCAACAATGTTTTCTCCCAAGAGCATAATGTTTCCTATAATAGAAACACAGTTTCTTAAAGCACTTTGTTCAAAAAATTTAGTTCTGTTAAAGTTTCCTGAAGAAAGTAATATATTTCTAGAGAGTCTTCATTAAGTTCCTATTGCTATGATAAACTCATGGGTAAAGGCATACAACATAGGATAAACCTACTAAAATCTGTACACCTAAATAAACTAATCAAAAGTGAGGATTCTGGCTAAAATGCTCAATCCCCATCCTGAAAGGCAAAGAGGATGGAAATCAGAAGAAGAAAACAGGAAACGAGTTAGGAGCCTCCGAACAGAGGGCCTCTGAAAGGCTCTGTCCTGCAGACTATCAAAGCAGATGCTGAGACTTATGGCCAACCTTTGGAGAGAGTGCATGGAATCTCATGATTCCATGGGAATCAGTAAGGAAATCAGTGGGAAACAGTAAGATCTGGAGAGGACAGGAACTCCACAAGGAGAGCAACAGAACTAAAAATTTGAGCACAGGGGTCTTTCCTGAGACTCATACTCCAACCAAG
Source organism: Rhombomys opimus (assembly GCA_010120015.1). Classification (NCBI taxonomy): domain Eukaryota; kingdom Metazoa; phylum Chordata; class Mammalia; order Rodentia; family Muridae; genus Rhombomys; species Rhombomys opimus. Next base: position 392,250 of record REGO01000128.1, read on the forward strand.
TACCATGCATGGAGATAACCTAGAACCCCTGCACACATGTAGCCCATGGCAGTTCAGTGTCCAAGTGGGTTCCATAGTAATGGGAACAGGGACTGTCTCTGACATGAACTGATTGGCCCTATTTGATCACCTCCCTCTGAGCGGGGAGCAGCCTTACCAGGCCACAGAAGATGACAATGCAGCCACTCCTGATGAGACCTGATAGACTAGGATCAGAAGAAGGAGAGGAAGACCAGCCCTATCCGCAGACTTGGGGAGGGGCATGCATGGAGAAGGGGGAAGGAAGGTGGGATAGGGAGGGGAGGAGGGAAGGGCTTATAGGGGGATACAAAGTGAATAAAGTATAATTAATAAATTTAAAGAAAAAACATCTTGAGAAGAAAGGGTTTTATTTCATCTTATACTCCCAGGAAACAGTCCATCACTGAGGGAAGGCCAGGAACTTAATCAGGTCAAGAATCTGGAGAAAGGAACTGAAACCGAGGCATGCTGCTTACTGGCATGCTCCTCATGGCTTGCTCTGCCTGCTTTCTTATATGATTCAGCACCACCTGCTTAGGGATTGCACTGCCCACAGTAGGCTGGGCCCTCCTACATCAACTGTTACTCAAGAAAATGCTTCCACAGATTTGCTTGTGAGCAAGTCTAATAGACAAACTTGTTCAGTGGGCATTCCTCTTCCCAGATCACTCCAGCTGTGGTCAAGTGGAGAAAAAAACTAATCAGGATGTGTAAAACATACATATGTATACCATTTTAGTATTTATATCTTGTATAATGGCCAGCTCAGTTTACAATTTGTTGCTAAACCAAACAATTTGGTCCTTTTGTAGAAATGAAGACTTAAGGAAAGTATCATACCTGTGAAGCTTGAGAGTCACAGTTCCATAAACAGTGGCAAAACCAAGAAGTCGGACCCATCTTAGGAGAATACAATTGAATGTACTTGGCTCAAAGTACAGAATAACAACCTGTGGGATGAGACAGAAAGAGACCATTAGTATCAACTGTCACAAAAGTCAGTACTTCATAACCAGGTGCTTGGTATGAATTGATTTTGACATAAGAATATGATCACTGAAATAGTTTCTTAAAATATTCCCTTAATTCACTATTGAGACTGAAGAACCATCAGATCCCTCCATTGATTTCTTTTTTTTTCAAAGTCATTTTTTTTATTTTTTTAAATATTAGTTACAGTTTATTAACTTTGTATTCCAGCTGTAGCCTGATCCCTCATTCCCCTCCAATCCCACCCTCCCTCCTTCACCTCCTCCCTTGCCCCTTTCCAAGTCCACTGATAGGGGAGGTCTCCTCCCCTTCCATTTGACCCTAGCTTATCAGGTTTCTTCAAGACTGGCTGCAGTGTCCACCTCTGTGGCCTAGCAAGGCTGCTCCTCCCTCAGAGGCAGGGGAGGTCAAAGAGTCAGCGATTGAGTTCACGTCAGAAATAGTGCCTGTTCCCCTTATTAGGATACCCACTTGGAGACTGAGCTACCACAGGATACATCCGAGCAGGGGTTCTAGGATATATCCATACATGGTCCTTGGTTGGAGAAACAGTCTCAGAAAAGACCCTTGTGCCCAGATATATTTGGTCTTTGTGGAGCTTTTGTCTTCTCCAGGTCATACTAACTCCCCCTTCTTTCATAAGATTCCTTGCACTCTGCCAAAGGTTTGGTTATGAGTCTCAGCATCTGCTTTGATACACTGATAGGTAGAATCTTTCAGAGGCCCTTTGTGGTAGGCTCCTGTCCTGTTACTTGTCTTCTCCTACTCCAATGTCCATCTCATTTATCTTTCTAAGTGAGGATTGATCATCTTACCCCGGGTCCTATTTCTTGTTTATTTACTATTTTTTGGGTGAACAGATTTTAGTATGTTTTTCCTATATTATAGGTCTAGTACCTACTTATAAATGAGTATATACCATGTGTGTCTTTCTACTTCTGGGATACCTCACTCAGGATGATCTTTTCTAGATCCCACCATTTGCCTACAAATTTCATGATTTCCTTGTTTTTAATTGCTGAGTAGTATTCCATTGTGTAGATGTACCACAGTTTCTGTATCTATTCCTCAACCGAGGGACATCTGGGTTGTTTCCAGGTTCTGGCTATTACAAATAAAGCTGCTACAAACATGGCTGAACAAATATCCTTGCATACTTGAACAGCTTTTGGATATATGCCTAGGAATGGTATAACTGGATCTTGAGGAAGTGCTATTCCTAGTTGTCTGAGAAGGCACCAGATTGATTTCCAAAGTGGTTGTACAAGTTTACCTTCCCACCAGCAGTGGAGGAGCTGTTCCACAGCCTCTCCAGCATGTGTTGTCAATTGATTTATTCATCTTAGCCATTCTGATGGATGTAAGGTGAAATCTCAGGGTCCTTTTGATTTGCATCTCTCTGATGGGTATGGACGTTGAGCATCTCTGTTTATCTGCCATTCTATATTCCTCTATTGAGAATTCTCTGTTTAGCTCTGTACCCATTATTTAATTGGATCGCTTGATTTATTGCTTTTTAACTTCTTGAGTTCTTTATATAAACTGGATATCAGCCCTCTGTCAGATATAGGGTTGGTGAAGATCCTTTCCCAGACAGTAGGCTGTCATTTTGTTCTGATGACAATCGCTTTTGCTTTACAGTAGCTTTTCAGTTTCACGAAGTCCCATTTATTGATTCTTGCTCTTAGAGCCTGTGCTGTTGATGTTCTGTTCAGGAAGTTGTCTCCTGTACCAATGAGTTATAGGCTTTTCCCCACTTTCAAGGAGTTCTGGTCCCTTGATTCTAAGTCTGTAGTATGCAAATTCTGTCTTTCTTTTTAACACAACTTTGAAGACTGGTTCCCTCTGCCTTCCTCCACTACAACCTCCCCTGTCTTCAACTATGTTCACAGCAGCTTTATTTGTAACAGCCTTAATCTGGAAACAACCTAGATGTCCCTAACTGGAGGAATGGATACAGAAATTGTGACACATTTACACAAGGGAATATTACTCAGCTATTAAAAACAAGATAATCATGAAATTTACAGGCAAGTGGATAGAACTAAAAAAGATCATCCAGAGTGAAGATAACCCTGAAACAGAAAGACAGGAATAGTATACATTCATATATAAGGTGATATTAGCCTGTCATATAGGATAGTCATACTAAAATGTACAGAACTAAAGAAGCTAAACACTAAGGAGTACTCTAGGGAGGATGCTTTAATCTCATTCAAAATTGCAAACATGATAGACACCAGAAGCAGTGGAAGAAAGGAAATAGGATGGGAACCTACTATATATGGTCCTCTGAAAGTCTCCACCCAACTGGGGATCGAAGCAGGTGCTCATACACACAGCCAAACTTTGGGCAGTGCACAGGGAGTCTTACTGGAGAAGAGGGGTTTGAGTATAGAAGTACATGGAGGGGACAGGAGCCCAACAAAGAAACCAACAATGCTAAAAGTAATCCGAGCCTAGGGGTTCCTGCAAAGACTGACGCAGCAACCAAAGACTATGCATGGACAAGACCTAGACCTCTGCTCAGATGTATCTTAGTGACAGCTCAGTTGCCATCTCTGAGTAAGGGGAGCATAAATTGCCTCTGTCATGAACTTGGATGTCTGCTTTTTGATCACTGCTCCTGGTGCTGCAGCCATACCAGCCATGGAGGAAGAGGATCCAGGCAGTCCTGATAAGACTGAACAAGCTATGGTCAGATGACAAAGGAGAACTCCCTCTTTCAGAGGACTAGGGGAAGGGGATAGTGAAGAAGTAGGAGGGAGGGTGGGACTGGGAAGAGATGAGGGAGGGGGCTTCAATTGGATTATATAATGAATAAATTGTAAAAAAGAAAAAGTAAAAAAAGAAATCGGAGGGGGGTGGGGGGAAGAAAACAATTTAAAACCCCAATTAGGACTTAACAATCATTGTTATTTTAATTAACATATTTAATATTTATATACTTTGAAAGGAATTAAAAAGCCATAGCAGCAAATTACATGTAGATTTGATCTTCAAAAAATTTTAAAATGTACAGGACAGATGTTAAATGTAAATGATAAAAATAACGGCATATTCATTTGAAATATTTCATAGGAGTTATCTAGACACTAAATTGAGCATGTTTTACATACTTAGGCTTGTTTAATACTCATGACACTCTTTACCATAAGGAATTTTATAGAATTTTGCATATAGAATTCAAGCAATGTGTCCAGGGTCTCATAGCTGGAAGGTTTAGTGACAAGGTCTGAATGTGAAATCTCTATTCAGAGTTCATGTTTATGAGAACTATGCTGTCATCTCAAAAACTCTCTTTTAGCAGAAGGGACTGATGAAATTAACCTGTGACTTAAAGTGTAAGGAGTTGGAGGAAGGGCAAATAATTTTAGTGGAACTGAACTTATTTCAGCTGGGAAAGTGGGCATCTGAGTGAGGGCCTAAGGATGAACAGGTACAAGTGTGCAGGCTAAAGTCCAGCATGGAGGGAGGTAAGACAAGGTTTTCTGGAAAAGTCTGGAGTGTATGGCTACAGAGAGGAAGAACAAAGAAACCCATAGATGACACAGCTCTGAAACTGGAGTGGGATGGGGCAAGTGTGCTGGAAACTTTGAATAACACAATGAGGAATTCAGAATTATTCCATGAGCACCCCATGAAGATTCTTTGTGCTGGGCCTAAAATATTTCCTAAAGAACTCACCTAGCAACACATTGTCACAGGATTGGCTGGACTACAGAACCAGAAGAGAATGAAGGTAAGAAGACCATCTGGGATGGAGAACAAGCTGGAATGCTTCATCTTGTGCAGATTCTCTTATTTTCTTGTCTTTCATTGCAGATCCCAAACAACTATGAGGCTGCTTCTGCTCACACCCCATCCTGATGAGGCCTTCAGTGGCTCTCAGACTCTTAGGAGAAAATTCAGGTTCTCTCAGATGGTTGGCAAGGGTCAGCATGACAGAATTCCACTCATCTCTGCTGTGCCATCATGTTGGGAGCCCAGCCATGCCTGCAGACCCTTACATGTGTGCCCTTTTTCAGGGGTTCCTTACACAGCCCCATGCCTCACTTATACCTGGACTCTTTTTCTGTCTACCCCTTTGGCCTTGGCCAAAACAGTCCCTCTTATATGAGGAAGAAGATTTCCTGTTAGGATCTCAAGGTCTCTACTTGTTCCTCATCTCCTCCAGCTTTGTGGCAGCCATGTTCATCTTGTCTACTTCTGTGACACTGAGACTGAATCCTGACATGCCAGAAAGGCCTCAGTCAGAGCATGCTGAATTAAATAAAGCAAATGAAGCTATAAAGAGTGGTGGAGATCCACTTAAAGTAATCAGTGTTGAGAGAAGTTATTTGTTAGAGTATAGTAAAGACTATCTAACTGAAGGAAACACTAAGCATCTGATTATTCCTTGAAGCAAGAGAAAATGAATATTATGGGAATATAAAGAGTTTAGGCATGGGTGACTGAGAGCGAGATGGTTGCATTTGGAATGAAGCAAAAAAAAAAAAAGGAGAGGATGCATAAGGATGAAATCATGAGAAACATGAGACTTCAAACAAGACACTTCCTTGTCACATCCTTCATGACTCAGCTCAGGGTTGGCATCCATGACACTTCCTACTTCCCCATGAAATGTCAGAGCTCCATCTTATTTGAACATTATTTACTTTTGTTAAGTGCTAAGCTTCCTTCATTCACTTAACAGCTCTGTTTTGAAGTAATTATTTCTGCAACTCAGTTTTTTAACATCTTTTCCCTGCTGTCATATATTATATAGAACAATGTTTAGCTATCTCATTCAGAATCACTAGCAATTCCCTGGCAATGGCTGCTAGCAGATTAATCTATTATATATGATATATATTTTACATATATATCACATATAATGTATATATTATACATAAATTATATTGAAAAAAGGAAGAAGTAATGGGGGATGGAATATACTTGTTCTTTAATAAGTTGGGAATAAATTGCTTATAAGATAATTCAGATTTAAATCTTACTAGTTGGTATAATATATAACAAGAAAAACAAATGCCAAATGGATTTATATTGTTATTTTGTCTTATAATAAAATTTACATACTAATGTATAATTTAACAAAATGACTATGAAACACAGCCTTTCCTCAACCATGAGTTAATAATATTCAATAACAGACCTCTGTAAAGAAAATTAATCCAATAAGCTGAAAGACTTATGAATGCTGATCCTACTGACATAAAACAGGCAGCTACTGTGTTCATGGAATAAGAATGATAGCAATGGAACTGCCACACCTTCAACATTCCCTCCAAAATTTATTCTGAAATTATTGCCATTATAAAAGCACTGAGAGGTGGGACCGTCAGGAAAACATGAGGCTATGAGAGGCTTGTCCTCATGAATGGATTAAGGTCATACAGAAGCAGTGAGGTTGTTTCTGGAATGGGCTCTTAAGAAAAGGCCAAGTTAGGCCTGGTTTTTCTCTTTGTCTTGCGAGTGCCCCTTTATGATGGTCCTTGCTTAGCACCTTTTGCAGGATTGGTTACATGATTCTTTCCACCACCTACCAGACTAAGCTGGGTTTTGTGTTATTCTTATGCTATTTGTTCTCAGTGGATGCTGGTTCTACTCTCACTGGGTGCCTATGCTTCCCAGCATCTAAATCTTTGATCAGAATAAACTTCTTTTGTTTATAATTGGCCAGCCTGTGGTGCTCTAAAAGCAGAAAATACACTAGGACATGCCACATACTGATTTCTATGTTGGGCACATCACTCATGTTTTGGGTTTAGGTACACATTATCATCCTCATTCTAAGGGAAGAGATACTACATTTCAATGATGGCAATAACTGATTTGCTCCATACTATCAAAATTATCACTTTTAGAATCTGAATCCATAGAAAGTTTCTTTATTAGAAGAATTGATGAAGGCAGAATTCTAAAGTACTACTGCATGTGAAAACTGTCTCCAATCATTTTCCAACACTAGAGGATGATGAATACTGTAAAGATACATTGGATGTGGGGAGCACGATGGATATGTCCCACTCCACCTATTAAGTAATCCAAGTACTGAAGAATATGTGTATCTTCTATATACATGGGCATAGTGTAGAAATTATTGACCACTCATAGCCAAATTTTGGGCAGAGAACAGGGAATCTTATGAAAGAGGGGGGAGACAGAAAGACCTGGAGGGGACAGGAGCTCCACAAGAAGAGCAACACAACCAAAATATCTGGGCACAGGGGTCTTTCCTGAGACTGATACTCCAACCAAGGACCATTCATGGAGATAACCTAGAACCCCTGCTCAGATGTAGCCCATGGTGGCTCAGTGTCCAAGTGGGTTCCCTAGTAATAGGAACAGGGACTGTCTCTGGCATGAACTCAGTGGCTGGCTCTTTGATCACCTCCCCCTGATGGGGGGGAGCAGCCTTATCAGGCCACAGAGGAAGACAATTCAAATAGTCCCAAGGAGACCTGATAAGCTAGGGTCAGATGGAAAGGGAGGAGGACCTCCCATATCAGTGGACTGGGGGAGGGGCATGGGAGGAGATGAGAGGGTGGGATTGGGAGGGGATGAAGGAGGAAGTACAACTGGGATACAAAGTGAATGAACTGTAATTAATAAAAAAACAAAGAAAGGAAGAAAGAAAGAAAGAAAGAAAGAAAGAAAGAAAGAAAGAAAGAAAGAAAGAAAGAAAGAAAGAAAGAAGAAAGGAAGGAAGGAAGGAAGGAAGGAAGGAAGGAAGGAA
>REGO01000128.1:400009-421303 GCA_010120015.1 Rhombomys opimus
AAGAAAGAAAGAAAGAAAGAAAGAAAGAAAGAAAGAAGAAAGGAAGGAAGGAAGGAAAGAAAGAAAGAAAGAAGAAAAGAAGGAAGGAAGGAAGAAAGAAAAAGAGAAAGAAAGAAAGAAAGAAAAAGAAAGAAAGAAAGAAAGAAAGAAAGAAAGAAAGAAAGAAAGAAAGAAAGAAAGAAAGAAAGAAAGGAATTCTTAACACTGTAAAGTAGCTTATCCTAGGCTGAAGGGGCTTGAGTAAGAAAAAAGAAGAGATACCCAGGGACAGAAGCAGAGGGTACACCTACTGGGTCCTTCAACACTGGCCTGAGGAAGCTCACACAGTTTCCTTAGAGGTTTTTGCTTCCTTCACCATCTTCGAAAAACAAACAAACAAAAAACAAAAAACTGAATGTGAAGGACTGACCCTCCTCTGTGAAGATGTCAGTTCTGAGCCATGGGGATATTTTGCTAGATGCTTAGAAAACCTATCAGCTGTTCTTATTGATGGGACTGGACACTCTGGGCACTGATTTTTAAATTTTCATTCTTTCTAAAATTACTACATGGTGGAAAAAACCTCCTAAGCCTTCTCCTCATGTTCCAGTAAATTTACACAAGTAATTATCCTGTTTCTTCAGTTATGACATTTTTGTATGTATAATGCTAAAGATTGAACCCAAGACCTTGAGCATGCAAGGCTTCTCCACTGAGCTATCTTCTCAGCCCCTGGGGACCTGAGACTGGGTATCCCTGTGTAGCCCCAGTTGGCCTTGAACTTGTTTCACAGCTCAAGATGGTCTGAACTTGAGATCCTCCTGTCTCCTACCTCCTATGTGCTGAGATGACAAGATGTACTAAGTTATGACTTTCAAGTGTATGGCTTGAAGTCTGTAGGGTTGCAATCCTCCTTAGATACTGAAATTAGCTAACTATGAAAAAAGAGAGCCAGAAAGAAAAAAGTATTCACTAAACCTCTAAAAAATTCACAAAATAGAAGAGTGCTCTTGGAAAGCTATTTATAAAAGCTAGTCACAATTTTAGAAGCAAAAACATGCTCCATGTTAGCTCAGAAAACAAAATGACTGGTACTGCCTGGAGGTGCACAGGTCAGGAGCCACAGTCAAACAGCTTTCCTGGGGCTCAGAGAGGTAAAGGTTCAATGCTTGTGTGTTAGGCTGATCCTTAGGGGATCTGAGCACCAGTGTTGAGACAGCAGCTCTGCTTTCCTAATTAGCACATCAGGAGTCAGTTGTTTTGGTTCAGTGAAACAGGTTGTGGATTAAATTACTTCTGTTGGTGAATGAAGCGTTACATGCTTTAGAATTTCTGCTACCCTAGGTTGTGAGGACATTTTGGTTTATAAAAACATTACTGGTTAAGAGGAGGTATAATAATGGTCATAAATGTTAAATTAATTACTTAACGTTTTGTTCAAACTCCAAAAAATAAAAGTGAAAGGTACTTCATACAGCTTTACATGTCAATGATGAATACTCATGTGAGAGGGAGCAATACATGATCACATGACCTAGCCATGAGGTAGAGATTATTATTTTTAACTTGGCTCCTGTTACTCCAAAATTACAAAAAGGAATAAATTCTCTAAAACATAAAATACAGAAATAACTTTAAAATTGTGAAACACTTGGGAGTCACTGTGTCAGCAAATACAATGCATCTGTTAAATCCTTCATAAATCTCCAATATCCCTGAAAATTGTCAAATTAAGAAGTACCATCTAAAAATAGGCTATACTTTCAGTGGCGTCTAACCCTGAGATCTAGAGGTTTTTACTAAACAAGATAAACATCTTCACACTCCTTGGTAACAGCCAAATCCACTGAAGTGTTTCTATACCAGCCAGTGTGGGAATCTTCCATCTAGAACTTCCCAACCTCGTCACTTTCTCCTCTCCCAAGACATTCAAGGACCAGAGTGCCAAAAAGCAGAGGTTGCTATGGACCCTCAGCTGGGAAAGAGCCTGTAGCAAAGGGAGGGGAGCCATGTGCTGGAGTGAAGGGGACTCCAGCTTCCCCATTTCCCCACAGGAAAAGGCTCTTCATGGAAACAATTCAACTTATTAAGCAGAACAAACATATGAACAAATGACCACTTTGTGTTCTGCTTTCACAGCCTGACATTCTAGGTTCAAAAGAAAAGTTTTGGTCAAAACTAAGTTACAGTGCACAGTTTATGAATGACATTCACATCACCCTTCCCAATCATGGTCTTATAATGGGTAAGTACGGAAAAGCTCCTAGATTTACACTTAGTGTAAAACAAAACAAAACAAAAAAAAAAGCCAGCAAACAATATACGTGAATTACCCAACATGTTACTAGATATGCTTACAATTTATGGACAAGTGTGTATCTACACATATATACCTATGTATAAATGTAACACCCTTATTTTATTTCAGAAAACAAGACAAAATTCATAAATGGTACACAGAAAATTTATTTTATTATTTATTCCTCTTAAGAAGTTAGCCCAAAGATTATGAATTTCTTTTATTTTCACTATGTAAATGTTTTATTTCAATGTGGGCTGCAGCTCCCTCCTGGCCTGCTTCACAGGTTCTCAGTGGGCTGGTGGGGCCAGTGTGGGTACTTCTTGCCTAGCTTGGTTTCTGGGAAGACTTCATTCAAGTCATCAGTGGCCATCTGATCAAAGGGAATTATAGTCTTCATTTTCTCCAGCTGCTTCTCATATTCCTGGATCCTGACCCGGGATCCAGATATGAACTCAGCACAGTTCTTCACATCTTCCTTTTTGTCATTGTTCACTAGCGCTATCTTAGGACACAGTAATCTTTAGGGCATTATACTTCTTTTCAAAATCATCCACCAAGCTGGCCTTGGCCACACTGGCTTGTAGTAAGCCCAGTCAATTGCTGGTGGTTTCTCAGGAAGATTAGCTAACCTGGTGTGGAGGGTCTCACTCCAGGACTTTAGGGACTTGTCTTTTGGCTTCAGGGTATGATCTCCCTAAAAGCTACCCAATCAATGGTTTTTTAGAATGAATTTATGCTCAGCCATCTTGGGATCCTTTACCAACCCTGGTGGCCTACTGTCATCAGCAGCAAGGAATAGAAGTGTGTTGACAGAAGCTCTGCCTTCAGCCTGATTAAATATTTCTTAGTTATCAAGAAAAAGTTTGAGGCTGAGTTCCAGAAGAGCCATGGCTACACAGAAACACAGTTCAAACAAACAAACAAACAAACAAACAAAAGAGCCATTTCCCAAATGCTAGCTCTACCTGAAATCCCAGAGAGTGGCAGCTAGCAGGGACCACCAGGTGAGACACAGTCCCCAGCTCCTTGCTTGGCAAATTCCCCTGGTCAAACCCAGCAACAGTAAGGTCTGTTCATGCCTGTGAGCAATATTTCCCATGCCCCAACCTGACTTGCAACCCCTGAGGACAGAAACCTGCAGGACTACTAGAGACCATTCACCATAAAAAAACAAAAACAAAAACAAAAACAAAAAAAAAACATTACTGAAGCTCTAATCACACCTTGAACCTTATACATTAACAGGGAGAAACTTCAGCACCACACTTTCACTAATGGACAGGTCAATGAAACAGAAACTAAACCAAGAAATAATGATGCTAACTGATGTTATAAATCAAATGGACCTAACAGATATCGACAGAACATTTCACCCAAACACAAAAGAATATACCTTCTCATTACCACATGAAACCTTTCCCAAAAGTGACCATACACTTGGTCACAAAGCAAGCCTCAAAAGATACAAGAAGATTTTACAGACCTTGAAAGAGCAATCCTCAACTTCATATGGAAAAATAAAAAGCCCAGGATAGCTAAAACAATTCTCTACAATAAAAACTTACAGAGGTATCACCATCCCTGATTTCAAGTTGTACTACAAAGCAATAGTAATAGAAACTGAATGGTATTGGAATAAAAACAGACAGGTTGATCAATGGAGTTAAATAGAAGACCCAGAAATAAACCCGCACACCTACAGGCACATTTTTTTGACAAAGATGCCAAAGCCACACAATGGAAAATAGAAAGCATCAACAAATGGTGCTGGTTTAGCTGGATGTCTACAGGTAAAAGAATGCAAATAGATCCGTATTTATCACCCTGCACAAAACTTAGGTCCAGGCAGATCGAAGACCTCAGCATAAAACTGGATACACTAAATCTAACAGAAGAAAACATGGGGAAGAGCCTTGAACACATTGACACAGGAGACAACTTCCGGGACAAAACACCAACAGCTCGGGATCTAATATCAATGCTTCAATAAGGCAAAGGACACTGTCAACACACACACACACACACACACACACACACACACACACACACACACAAAGACAATGGCAGCTTACAAATTGGAAAAGATCTTCATTAATCCTTGTTGGAAGAAGGTTCAAGTATGTTTTCAAGACACTGAAATGTGCCTTGAGATCTGGTTACTGTCCTGCCATGAGCATTGTTATGAATGTCAAATTATCTCCTGTAACCATGTGATGGTAAGGAATGTTCCTCAATTATCCCTGATTGGCTAAATAAAGATGCTGAAGCTTATGACTGGGTGGTGAAGAGATAGGCAGGTTTTAGGTTCCCAGGCTGGGGTTCAAGAGAGAGGAGGAGAGGAGAAGGCAAAAGAGGTTACAGGAGAAAGGAAGCTAGAGTGACAGGAGTTGCAAAGAAGACAACATGGTGATGAGCACCTGCCTGTAAGAACAGACTGATGGACCTGAAGTTGCCCAGGAGTCACCAGATTGGCAAGTGGATTGGCTTTTATGTGGGTTTTAAAGGTTCTAGGATTAAAATAACTCAGAATCTGCTAAGCATAGTGCTTACAGCTTGGTATAAACAATGGTTTCTCTGTGTTAGTCATTGGGGAATTAGCTGGTTAAAGTAAACTGCTTAGTCCTGATTCAACTTTATGTACTGGGGTAGTTTAATAGTGAAGGGGCTAAAGGGGAGGGAAGAAAGACTCAATACTCTGAGAGGGTAAAACTGGGAGGAGAGGAGGAGGGGAATGGGCTGCAACAGGAATGTGAAGTAAATAAATAGATAGATAGATAGATAGATAGATAGATAAGAAAAAATAAAATATTCATAAAAACCTACAACTCCATTTTGCTTTCTAGATTTCCTTTGGATGATAACTACTTATAAATGAGTATATACCGTATGTGTCTTTCTGCTTCTGAGTTACCTCACACAAAATGATCTTTTTTAGTTTCATCCATTTGCCTGAAAATTTCATGATTTCCTTCTTTTTAATTGCTGAGTAGTATCCCATTGTGTAAATGTACCATACTTTCTATATATATCTATTCCTCCATTGAGGGATGTCTAGGTTGTTTCCAGATTCTGGAATATTACAAGTAATAGCCATGAACATAGTTGAGCAAATGTCCTTATTGAAAGGTGAGGCATCTTTTGGGTATATTCCTAGGAGTGGTATAGCAGGATCTTGAGGTAGCACTATTTCTAATTTTCTGAGAAAATGCCAGATTGATTTCCAAGGTGGTTGTACAAGTTTACATTCCCATCAACAGTGGATGAGGGCTCCCCTTTCTGTACATCCTCTCCAACATGCATCATCCATCCCTTGAGTTTTTGATCTTAGCCATTCTGATGGGTGTGAGGTGAAATCTCAGGGTCATTTAGATTTGCATTCCCTGAATGACTAAGGATGTTGAGCATTTCTTTAAGCTTTTCTCTGCCATTCAATTTTCCTCTGTTGAGAACTCTCTGTTTAACTCTGTATCCCATTTTTTAATTGGATTACTTGGTTTGTTGGTGTTTAACTTCTTCAGTTCTTTATATATTCTGGGTATTAGTGTTCTGTCAGATGAAGAGTCGGTGAAGATCTTTTCCCAGTCTGTAGGCTGTCATTTTGTTCTTATGACAATGTCCTTTGATTTATAGGATAGACATCAGAAGTAAGAGAAGACAAGTAACAAGACAGGAGCCTTCCACAAAGGACCTCTGAAAGATTCTACCTACCACAGTATTGAAGGTGATACTGAGACTCATAACTTAACTTTGAGCAGAGTGCCAGAAACCTTATGGAAGAAGTGGGAATAGAAAGACCTGGATGAGACAGGAACTCCACAAGAACAACAGAGCCAAAAAACCTGGGCCCAGGGGGCCTACAGAGACAAATATTCTGACCAAGGACCTTGCATGGAAAGGACCTAGACACCCTGTTCAGAGGAAGCCCATAGGTTGCTCAGTTTCCAAGTGAATTCCCTAGTAAGAGGTACAGGGGCTGTCTCTGACATGAACTCAGTGGCTGGCTGTTTGATCACTTCCCCCTGGGGAGTGCAGCCTTGCCAGGCCACAGAGGAAGATGATGCAGCCAAGATCATGCAGCTGATGAGACCTGATAGGTTAGGGTCAAATAGATATCAGGAGTCTAGGGAAAGGGCACGGGGGAGAAGAAGAAGGGTGGGTGGGTGGGGGAGAAGAAGAAGGGGGGCCTGCAGTGGGGATAAAAAGTGAATAAATTGTAATAAATAAATAAACAAAAAGAAACACTACTTTGTAACAATATATATTCTCAAAATTCTATGTGTGAATATATGTCAATGCATACAAGGTTATAGTGTTGACAGTGATACACTGGTCATATTATGTTATACCTTCATACATTAGTAGTGTACATATGATCAGAGAAAAATTGATCTAAGACAACTAGCCAATATTGGTTGTCAGTGCTCAATACAGTACATAATGTATTTATATCATGATACTGTTGAACAAATGTAAAATCTCAAGCGTTAGGAATAAAATTATCTTGTTAGGCCCCACATATTAAGGATGAAATAGATAAATAATTTTTTAAATTCTTTATTAATTACACTTTATTCACTTTGTATCCCCCCTGTAGTTCCCTCCCTCCTCCCGTCCCAATCCCTACCTTTTTCCACCCTCTGCATGCTTGCCCCTCCCCAAGTCCACTGATAGGGGAGGTCTTCTTTTCCTTCCTTCTGATCCTACTCAAGTAGGTCTCATCAGGAGTGGCTGCATTGTCTTCTTCTGTGGCCTGGTAATGCTGCTTCCCCCTCAGGGGGAGGTAATTAAAGAGCAGGCTAATCAGTTCATGTCAGAGACAGTCCCTGTTCCTATTACTATGGAACCTATTTGTATACTGAACTGCCATGGGCTACATCTGTGCAGGGGTCTTAGGTTATCTCCATGCATAGTCCTTGGTCGGAGTATCAGTCTCAGGAAAGACCCCTGTGCTCAGATTTTTTGGTTCTGTTGCTCTCCTTGTGGAGTTCCTGTCCTCTCCAGATCTTACTGTTTCCCACTTCTTTCCTAAGATTCCCTGCACTCTGCCCAAAGGTTGCCCATAAGTTTCAGTATCTACATTGATGGTCTGCAGGGCAGAGCTTTTCAGAGGTCCTCTGTGTCAGGCTCCTGACTTGTTCCCTCTTTTCTCCTGCTTCTGATGTCCAGCCTCTTTGCCTTTCTGGGTAGGAATTGAGCATTTTAGCAAGAGTCCTCCCTCTTGATTAGTTTCTTTAGGTGTACAGATTTTAGTAGGTTTATCCTATATTGTATGTCTAAATGAGTGAGTATATGCCGTGTGCATCTTTCTGCTTCTCGGATAACTCACTCAGGATGATCTTTCCCAGATCCCAACATTTACCTGCAAATTTCATGATTTCCTTGTTTTTTATTGTTGAGTAATATTCCATTGTGTAGATATACCACAATTTGTGCATCCATTCCTCCACTGAGGGGCATCTGAGCTATTTCCAGCTTCTGGCTATTACAAATAAGGCTGCTACAAACATGGTTGAGCAAATGTCCTTATTGTGTACTTGAGACTCTTTTGAGTATATGCCTAGGAGTGGTATAGCTGGATCTTGAGGAAGCACTATTCCTAGTTGTCTGAGAAAGTGCCAGATTGCTTTCCAGAGTGGTTGTACAAGTTTACATTCCCACGATAAATATTTTTGAGTCCTTAAAAGGGACAAAAATATAGTCAGTGTGATAGGACAGTTCCCGACAATGGGTTTGCCTTGATTGAGGCTCCTTTTTTGTGACTGTGCTGTCTGTGCACTGTGCAACCAATATGGATGTTTTAAGTACCTGCCAATAGAACTCTGCCAAAGAAAAATAGAGTAGGATGAGGAAAGGGTGCATTCTGGGAAACAAACAAACAAACAAACAAAAAACAACCAATGCCCTTGCATATGCCCTATATCTCTGCCATAAAAGGGCTATGAACAATATTTTGGGGACATTTAGTCCCTGAGAATCACCTGGAAAGATCTCATCAAATGTAAGTTGGGCTCCAGTAGATGTGGGACAAGGCTAAAACTAGCTTTGTTGCTTGCTTATTTTAGCTAATGTATTTATCCCATCTTTCCATTTAATCCTTGCACTAATAGAAACATAACTTTAAACTTTTATATTCTCTCTTAAAATAACTCAAAATGTGGCTTATCTGTGAGCCAAAATACTTGTTGGGCAGGTAAAAATATCTCTCTTGGGAAATGTACAGTTCAAGAACAAATGAGCCCTGAGCACAATCAGAGCCTTACTGGTTTAGTTTCTTTTGTCTTTATCATAGATAGAAACAGCACAAGTATGCTGACTACTGCATTGCTGGAAGAGCATTACAAACCTGGAGAGCATGCACTGGTCCAGAATACAAAACAGCTATAACACATCTCTAAGAGAGTTGTTTGGATTGCTGTCACAATGATATGCCTGTTTTATCATTAAATAAAAATACAATATACACAAATAATACATACAACAAAGTAACTAGCACAATGAATCAGAATAGGTTTAACAAAACAAGAAATATTTTTTATCTTTTTTTAAATAATTTTTATTTTTTATATTAATCACAGGTTATTTACTTTGTATCTTAGCCAAGGCCTCTCTCTTATTCCCTCCCAATCCCATCCTCCCTCCCTCATCTCCTCCCTGTCCCTTTCCAAGTCCACTGAAGTTGAGGTCCTCCTCCCCTTTCATCTGACCCTAGCTTATCAGGTATCTTCAGGACTGGCTGCAATGTCCTCCTTTGTGGCCTAGCAAGGCTGCTCCTCCTTCTAGGGGGGGAGGTCAAAGAACCAGGCATTGAGTTCATGTCAGAAACAGTTCCTGTTCCCCTTACTTGGGTACCCACTTGGAGCTAACATGGGCTACATCTGAGCAGGGGTTCTAGGTTACATGGACCTTGGTTGGAGAAACAGTCTCATAAAAGACCCCTGTGCCCTGATATATTTGGTCTTTGTGGAGCTTTTGTCTTCTCCAAGTCATACTAACTCCTCCTCCTTTCATAAGATTCCCTGCACTCTGCCAAAGGTTTGGTTATGAGTCTCAGCATCTGCTTTGAAACACTGCTAGGTAGAGTCACTTTCTAGGCATATATCCAAAAGATGCTCAAGTACACAACAAGGACATCTGCTCAACCATGTTTGTAGCAGCTTTATTCATAATAGCCAGAACCTGGAAACAATCCAGATGTCCATCAATGGAAGAATGGATATAGAAATTGTGGTACTTTTACACAATGGAACACTACTCAGCAATTAAAAACAAGGAAATCATGAAATTTGCAGGCAAATGGTGGGACCTAGAAAAGATCGTCCTGAATGAGGTATCCCAGGAGCAGAAAGACACACATGGTATATACTCTCTTATAAGTGGGTACTAGACCTATAAGATAAGATAAACATACTAAAATCTGTACACCTAAAGAAAATAAACAAGAAAGAGGACCAGGGTAAGATGATCAATCCTCACTTAGAAAGACAAATGGGATGGATATTCAAAGTAGGAGAAAACAAGTAACAGGACAGGAAATATTTTTAAGTTCACTTGCAGAGCTATTCTAATATACAAGTTAGAAGGGGGGAATTGCTGTGGACTGTGGTGAATTAAACAAAGAACTCCAGTAACTAATGCTAGTCTAGGCTCCATGACTAGTTAGGCATGATGCAGGACAAAGCCCCTATGCTTACCTGGACTTGATTTCCTCAGCAGCTTCACGAAGATGCAGTGTTTTGGAAACCCTTAATAACTTTATAGGAGTTAAGGGGAGTTACAGTTATAAAGCTGGGGACTGACCGTTTTATAACTAAGATACAAGAATCATTCTTGGTATGTGACACATTCTAATTAATAATGGTGTCCTGTACATGGCACGTGTCTTCAAACACCAACATAGAAGACACTGAATCCTTCAGAGTACAGTGAGTAGGTAAAGGGAAAGAAACGACAAGGCAAACAGACCAATAAAGGAAGTTTTGATTTCATTGTATGTTATGTAAAAATGCTTATGTTTCAATCCAAACTGTGGAATTTCAGTTGGGCTATAGTTTGTCCACACCTGTCAATTGTTACATGCTGGGTATAATAATCTTTGCCAGCTGATACCAGTCTTCCACATGCCTTATGGGGAGGGGAGTGGTCTAGGACTCTGAGAATATAAATAGGAGGCCAACAAAGAGACTGTGTGTTGTTCGGTGGAGTATGGTGTGGAGTTAGGTGTTGGTGTGTGGCATGGAGCAGTTGGGAGACATGGAGAGACCAGAGAGATGTATGGTGGTTTGGATCACACAGAAAGGCTTTAGGGCACAGTGTTATAGAGGAAACTGCTAGCCTTGTCTGCAGTTGATGGAAATTGGTATAGAGCCCTAAAAGAACACCTGGACCCTAACTAGCAGGGAGGAGTAAAGGGGTCTGGGCCCCCTCTCCACACTAACCTTCTCTCCTACATAAGGCTGGGGGTTTGGTTGAAATGAGGTAGAGGCCTAAACACCCCAAATAAATTAGAGTTTTAAGCGAGAGTGCCACCACTGGCTTTTCACTACACAGATCTTGCTTCACTAAAGCAGAAGAGCAATCAATATGATGGACAAAGGCAGTCGACCAAGGCACATCTGCTAATTGTATGTGTATGATCACTCACTACAAACTGATCAGCCTGAACAACACTCACTTTTTTATTACTTGAAATTTATTTATTAATGAACATATTTATCTAACAACTTTAATTTCTTTTTAATTTCTCTTTTATTTATTACAATTTATTCACTTTGAATCCCAGCTGTAATCCCCTTCCCCATCCCCTCTGCCATAGGTCCCTGCCAAGATGTGCTGCTTGATCACAGGTCCAAAAGCTCCAGAGCCAACCAACTATGGATTGAAGTTGTCTGAATTATCAGATCAAATCAACTTTTCATGTCTGTAATTTGAATGTTTCAAGTATTTTGATATAGTAATGGGAAGGCAACTGATACGAAGGTTGTTCTCCTCACTTTACTTGTTGGAAAGCAGAAAAGATTTATTTCCACAAGGTCACACAACTAGTAGATAGCAGAGCTACGTCTCAGCCTAACTGCCTTAGCAAAGTTTCAGTCTACTTAACTACATCCAGTTACAGAGGAAGAAGAGAAGACAGAATAGAGTTGCTCTCAGTGGAGGCTGAGTGCTTTAGAAGGTCTGATGCCTTAGAAGCAGGACAAAAGTTGCTCAAAGCAGTGAACATAGTAGTTGAAAATCATAACATTATTCATATGGAAATTATATTTTCAGGAAAATCAAATGAATAATATAACTAAAGATAAAGAATGCAGTTAATAAATGGGTGAAAGATTGTTTAAAAAAAACTGAAATAATCCATGGAAAGAAACTGAATTGATTAATATTCCAGGTGCTGGGTAGGACAGATGTGCTCACAATTGTGGGAAAACTGAGAATCCAAGAACCACTTCAGTGCTATTCAGCTCTGAATCGAGAGCCATCTATGGTATTTTTGCTTGGTTGCTTACTTTTTGTGTGTATGTGTATATGGCTGCATGAGTTTGTGTGTACTGTGTATATGCATGGTGCTGGCATAGAAACAGATTGGTGGATCAATGGAACTGAATAGAAGACCCAGAAATAAACCCACACACTTATGGACACCTGATTCTTGACAAAGATGCCAAAACCATACAATGGAAAAAAGATAGCATCTTTAACAAATGGTGCTGGTCCAACTGGATGGCTACATGTAGAAAAATGCAAATTGATCCATACTTATCACCCTGCACAAAACTGAAGTCCAAGTGGATCAAAGACCTCAACATAAAACCAGATACATTAAATCGGTTAGGAGAAAAAGTGGGGAAGAGGCTAGAACTCATTGGCACAGGATACAACTTTCTGAACAGAACACCAACAGCACAGGCTCTAAGAGCAACAATCAACAAATGAGAACTCATGAAATTGAAAAGCTTCTGTCAAGGAAAGGACACTGTCATCAGAACAAAATGACTGCCTACAGATTGGGAAAGAATCTTTACCAACGCTCTATCTGACAGAGGGCTAATATCCAGTATATATAAAGAACTCATGAAGTTAAACAGCAACAAATCAAGTAATCTAATTAAAAAAAGGGGTACATAGCTAAACAGAGAATTCTTAACAGAGGAATATAGAATGGCAGAGAAACAAAGAGATGCTCAACGTCCTTACCCACCAGAGAGATGCAAATCAAAAGGACCCTGAGATTTCACCTTACATCCATCAGAATGGCTAAGATGAATAAATCAATAGACAACACATGCTGGAGAGGCTGTGGAACAGCTCCTCCACTGCTGGTGGGAATGTAAACTTGTACAACCACTTTGGAAATCAATCTGGTGCTTTCTCAGACAATTAGGAATAACGCTCCCTCAAGATCCAGCTATACAACTGCTAGGCATATATCCAAAAGTCACGCAGGTATACAGCAAGGACATCTGCTCAACCATGTTTGTAGCAGCTTTAAAGATCCAAAGGTGCTTTTAAGTTCCCCAGGGTTAGGGGATATAGGTGCTGCTTCATAGAACAGAAGGAAGTCCTGTGGATTGTGCAGTCAGGGCTCAGAAAGCCTGACTGGTGAAGGGTGAGGAGAAAGCCAGAACTACAAAACTGCAGCAAGAGTTCTATTTCTGTAAAACTGCCCTACATACACATTCATTATAGAATGTGCAAAGATGTATGTCCAAGAATATTCACAAAAACAGTGTTTGGAAAAAAAGTATTCTTAACAGATGGAGAACAGATTTAACAGTCATCATTATTACTGTCACACAATAGAGAATCATGGAACTTAAAATAATTAAGAGCTGACTGATCTGTTCTTGTGAAAATGCCCTTAAGAGAAACTGTCAAATGATAATAAGTTTCAGAAAACAGCCTGACTGTATGTAATCTGTCAAAAACAACATTTCAATGCACAGTCAATAACCCACTAAGGGATTTTCTGGAGTAGGTGATTGGAGAATTGAAGAGTCAAGGAGAGAGAACTGGATTTCTACTCTTAAAATCACATACTTTTGTACTTTCTCTTTTGCAATGAGGATATATCACTTTTAAATAAAGTAAATTTAAAATGTAGGAAAAGGGGCTGCGGACACAGTTGGCCAGAACAGTACCTATAACTGTCAAGATCTGAGTTCAATCCCTAACACTCATTAAAAGCTAGGAGCAGTAGTGCACATCTATTATCCCAGCTCTAGGAGGCAGAGACAACTGGTCCCTGAGGCTTTCTGGATAAGCCAGTCCAGTGAAATCAGCAGATTTCAGTGAAAGACTATGTCCCAAAAATGAAATGCACACAGATGTACCCCACACATGCATTCATGCATGTGCATTTGTGGGTGTTGCTGTGGTTATTAATATTTATTATTGATTAATCTTTTAGTTAAGCAGTAGTTAATCCTAAACCAGCTGTATACCCATATCACCACACAGAGACTGGGATTTATTTAATTAACCTAGGGCACAGTGTTGGGCAATAGTTATTCCATCCTAAACCTCCAAGCCTGCATAGTTTCCTCCTATTCAGATTTCCTACATTATACTTGCTTTTAGTCATATTCCAAGACCTCTCCTCCAGATTCTCTGCCCCTACTCTTCTTCCTCTCTCTCCCTTCTCTGGACCAGGATGTCCCACCCTGTATTCTCCATTGTACAGCATTAGCTGGTTGGTTGTTTAACTGACAATATAGAGAACAAATGGTGGCATGTTTTCACA
The DNA here is from genome assembly GCA_010120015.1 of Rhombomys opimus. Taxonomy (NCBI): domain Eukaryota; kingdom Metazoa; phylum Chordata; class Mammalia; order Rodentia; family Muridae; genus Rhombomys; species Rhombomys opimus. Next base: position 414,028 of record REGO01000128.1, read on the forward strand.
AACTTGAGACAAGTGATGTTTAGAATAAGCATCACAATGCAATGCCCAGATTGAAACCAGATAGTGGGGTAGAGAAATCAGCATTTGAATGAACAAGGGTAAATTATATACATTCCAAAAGACTATTATACCAACAGGGTATACACATATGCACACACAAACACGCAAACGCAGACAAATGCATGAATGGATTTCCAGTTGCTTCATTGCTTCATTATGGTCTCTATAAATATCTGGCTCTTTTGATGACTTATAGATGGTATTTTCTAAGGACTTGAGGTCAAAGAATAAAATAGAGAAATACCCAGTTTAATACCTATGAAGTAGGCATTTGGTACTGAGAATGAGAAAATGGACTCAGTGAAGCAGCACATTTTAATAACCCTGACCTCAAAAGACAAAAGGGCAACAGAATTCATAGAAAAAGAGTAAACTTGTACAAGGTGAGAAGGTAAAAAATGATGAATAAACACAATGTAAAATAAAAGAATTATATAAAATAGCAGAAGTTGATTTAAAATCCAAAATATAATGCACAAAGCCTGTGGTCAGTTAATGAGCCATTCCTGACTCTAAACAGATTTGTCCCAGGCAGTGGCCCAAATGCTTAGTTTAGTATGTGGCTTCTCTTTTTCACTGACCTCTAATATCTAATTCATAAGGAAAAAAAAAATAAACTATTTTCTTTTTCAAAAACCAATGACTTGTGTTAATGATTTCTCTCCCCAAGTGGTTGAAAAACTGCAAAACATAAAACAATAAGCTCCATAAATTACAATTTAAACTATAGCCTAAAGTTATAACCACACTCACAACTGAAGCTTATGCCTTTAGCTCAAGCCTCCCTCTGTAGGACATGACCACTGCAAAGACAGTGCGCAGAGAAATACCATGCAGGTGCTGATTGAACAGACTGTAAATGAAGTTGCATGGGCCCAGGAGACTCTCAGTAGTGAAAGTCTTGCCTTGAACATAGAAGGCCCTAGTTTACAGTCCTATTGCCATAAATAAAAACCAGGAAACAGCATCTGCACTGAGCACATAACTGCTTCTCTCACCAATGCTATCTAAATTTTCATATAACAGCACTAGTATACTAGTATAAACTAGTATTGCACCAGGCACCAGGCACTGCAAGCAGCATAGAGGGGTGATAGGAGGACATATGTATTTAACAGACAAAAGCGTGCACATCTGCAGTGGATTTTGCTGCCTATACCAGGGAGGACTGTACTTCACAAGAAGTAAGGTGGGACACTGAAGAGACTGTAGGATTTGGAGACACAATGACCTACTCGGCAGCTTACTTAATATATATCCTTTCACCATTTATTCTGCCTTCTCCTCTCTCATCTGGAAACCAACATTTCCCACAGGAGAAACAGATATGGGAGCAATATGCTAACTAAAGTAGTGTAATTATGCCCTCATTGCTGTATTTATCTCTTAGATACTAGTACAAAATCTTTTCTATTCCCTTTAAAAGTGAACAATAGGTGATTCTTCCATATCCTTATAAATGTACTTTCAACAGCAAATAACATAAATAACAGCAAAATCCTCTGAGAGGGAGCTCTCTGCCAGCAGCCCCTGTCTGACTCACTCATTCCTCAACCCATTGGAGATGATTCGCCCTTCTTACTTAGCTTTAAATCAAGGTGCTTGTCATAAAACTCCTCAGAAGGCAGTGGCAAATAGGTTTTCTCAATATATTTCAAATCCTCCTGCCATCTGTCAGAGAGGGGTTCTTTTTAACACATGACCACTGTCCCTGATAGACACCAACATGTACTTGCTTTTATTGCTTTGTTACATACCTAACTTTCTCTTTTCCTTAGTTGAGATACTTAACAGTGTAAATGCCTTGACTTCTAGAATACCTTAACACCTATGTTCCCACACCTGGACTATATAGCCCTGAGCCATAATCCCAAACAAGTCTTCTTTCCTTCCTTTTGAGTTGCTCAGGTAATAAGTTTAAGCAGCGAGGAAAATAACACAGGAGTCCTCCTTAAAGAGAACTAGGAAAAAATCCTGTACTTCCTCACACTGGCACTGAAACTTACATTATGTACGTTATGTATGTTCTGCAGCATCAGCTGATCCCCAGTACAAATTCACATTTCTTCTTCTCCCTGTCAATCATTACCAAACATCTAGACTTCCTGTGCTTAAAAAATGGACTTTCCCTGTATTTATATTTATAACTCACAACAATCTTAAGATTTCAGAAAACATTGATGAACAGCATAGATGTTCTTTTTCTGCAACCATTTGAGAGTACCCATCTATCCACATGCCCCATCCTCTTCAGGCGCTTTCAACTCAGGTGGTAAATGAAGTCCACATGCTTTGGTATGGCCCAAATATTCAGATTCTGACCCTCAGACTCAACTCTTGCCACACCCAAAGCCCCACCCTGCCACACCCTTTAGAATTGCCAGGTTCTCTTTCTTGACAAAGCTTTACTGTTCCATCTCACTTGGATGCTCTTTTCTCGATGCGATGCTTCTTTTAACTCTATCCATCCTTCAATATGAGGTAAAATATCATCTCGAGGAAACAGAGAAGTTTCTAAATCCTTCCCAGAAAACAGTAGCTTCACGATCTATATGGAAGTTACTATAGTGTATAGCTTTAGTAGTAACCCTTTGAACATCTGTATTTCTCTTATTTGCTGTTTCTTGGGGTTACAAATTGTACCTATCCTGCATGGAGCTGAAGGTTTATTTTTCTGTCTGATTCACAGAGCCTGGAACATAATATATCATCAATATCTGTTTGTCACATGATAGACCAGTGTACTCAACCATAATTTTAAATTTTTTTCTATTCAAAGTAAAAATTTGATAATATTTACTCTTGATTAGAAAGAAGTTTTTACTTCCATTTTAATAAAGTTTACATTGCTTATAATGGCCAACAAGTTGACCTTTTTATAAGTCTTTACATTCCTTTTTACTGTTTTCTTCTTTCACCATATAACATGTACCCAATATGCTAGCCATGTGGAATTTTGTAGTCCCACAGGAAAACTTCAATTTCCAGAACTCTTTGCCCATCTGGGTTAGTTAAACGAGAGTGTCCCCCATAGGTTCAGATATTTGAATACTTTGTCTCTACATGGTGGTACTCTATGAGGAGGTTTAGGTGGTGTGGCCTTGCTGGAGGAAGCACAGCACTGGGAGCAGGTTTTAAGTACTTGCATCATTTCTCTGTTTCCTACTGTGATTTGAGATGTGAACTCTCAGCCATTCCATCTGCCATGCTCCCCAAGTTGTGCCAGTGAAGGACTCTTTCCCTCTGTGGTGCTAGAGTATTTACCATGAAACCCAAACATCTATTAAGAAACATATTGCACTGAATTACATTACAACTGTTACAATGCTGGGAAGTATGTTCAGTTTATGCTTTTCGAATGGATGGATGGATGGATGGATGAAAGTGTTTCACCTTTAGTTATCATCAGATGCAGTACAGAAACTTCTACTACAGCTGTCTCATCCTTGACCAATTCAAATCTCTAATTTATTCAGGCACATGTGAGCATGATCAAGTCATAAAGGAAAGGAAGAGTTCTTATAATACCCCAATGTCAAAGTTATAGCAAATACTCTGCCTCTGTATTCTTTTGAATAGGTGCATAAGGTCAGCATGTAAAAATACACTATGTAATTTTAAATTTCCCAATTAAAAAAAAAACAAATTACTTAAAAACATTTTCTATTGGTCACCATAATACTTAAAATCTACTACTAAATTTACTTTTTATATATTCAAAATATCTCAAAAAAAAAAAAAAAAAAGCTCCTCTGAAAGGATTAATGTAATGACCAATAGCCCAAAGCCACTTAGGACAGAACACACTCTTGAAGGAAAGGGCAAAGAGCATGTAATATCTGAAATGAAATAGAAAGAAGAACAACATTTAGGGTTTAACTTACTACTTAGAAAAGAAATGCCAGGGAGGCAGTCTCCAGCGCACTAGGGAGAGCTGACGCCAGGTATGAAAGGCCTCAGTGCCAAAGCTGAGAGGAGCCATAAGTGGAGGCAAAGGCAGGCACTAACAGATGGATTTTTGGTCTGTTTCCTGTTGCCTCACTCTATCTTCCCCATGAAGAGTGTTATCTATATCAGAAGTTAATGTAAATAATGATTTAGACATAACTTTTCTCTGACATGCGCTTATTTATGTGGATAAATGTGATTGATTCTGAAAACTTATTCTTTTGTCCCTGTTGCAGAATAGCTAGCAATGGCATGTGCTTGCTACAGACAGGAAGGGAAAAGTTAACCTGAGCCCTTTAAAGGGCTGAACTTCTGTCTTCCCAGTATCACTTCAGATGTGAAGTCCTGTGGCTGTAACATTTATAATGATTACCATAACAGGGTAGATCACTTGAAGCAGCTCTTAAACTCCCCAGAAGTAAAGTAGGACAGCCTGTGAGCCTGAATGATGACCCTTTTCTTGGTACTGTAAGCACTTCACATTGCAGCACTCCTAAACCTTCAGAAAGCCTTTGAAATTGAAATGTTGCAAAGATGTTCACAAATACTATTTTCCCAACAGAGTTCCACTTTGGCTCAGGAGATAGGTCATCACAGGGGATACCTTAGTACCATCTACCCCACTTCTTCTTCCCTATTCCCAAAGTGAGGAGTGTACATGAAGAAAAAACTCAGTTCCTGGGGTTGTTACTGGAACTACAAATGTGTGGTGTTGTCTTACAAAGGTGTAAGAAAGGCCAGTGGGCTTTGTCCTTTCTAACTCAAAATGATGGAAGAGTGAGATGACAATGAGTAAAAAAGAACTCTGGGTTTTAGATTAGAGGAGCTTGGTGAGAAAGGAAAATCTGGGCTGCTACAGGCTTAGGGCACAGACTAGGAGGAAGCTGTTCAAAGAGCACTACTCTTTTAGCCAGGAATGAGTAAAGCCTCCGAAAGAATGAATCTTCTCCAGTGCCTGTCAGTTTTCACAAGTAAGCTATGGTGCCTTTGATGGTTATAATTATTGCTTCTGCATTAGCACCTCTACTGTGCTTTTATTTTCGACTTCTAGCACTTACTAAAAGAACCATCTAGAAGACAAGGTGACAACTGAGGAACCCTAACTGCCTCCTGGCCAGCCTTCTTCTCTAAAACATAAGGCTTCTTCAATGATGGCTTTTTTATAATTTTTTTATTTTTTATTAATTACAGTTTATTCACATTGTATCCCACCTGTAGCTCCCTCCCTTGTCTCCTCCCAATTACACTCCCCCTCCCTCTTCTCCACCCATGCCCCACCCCCAGACCCTGATAGGGGAGGTCCTCCTCCCCTTCCATCTGACCCCAGTCTATCAGGTCTCATCAGGACTGTTTGCATTGTCTTCCTCTGTGGCCTAGTAAGGCTGCCCCTGCCCTTAGGAGGAGGTGAGAAAAGAGCCAGACACTGAGTTTATGTCAGAGACAGTCCCTGTTCCCCTTACTATGGAACCCATTTGGACACTGAGCTACCATGGGCTATATCTGTGCAGGGGTTCTAGGCTATCTGCATGAATGGTCTCTGGTTGGAGTATTTCTGACCAGCAAGACTCTAATCTTCATTAAACCAAAATTATCAATGTTTGTCTTTTATTATCAGTGATTTATGTACACCCTCAATATTTTCTTCCTAACTGAAGGTTGTAACCTTTCCCACCTCCAAAACACTTACCCAGGTGTTTCAGGGGCATTTATTAATAGGAAGTTTTTCTCTGATGAACTGCCTTGAAGACTTTCTTTAAAGAAAAAAATAATCAATTGATATATGTGATTCTAAATCTGGTTGCTTTATTTTGCTCCATCAAACTATTTAACTTCTCTTAGACCAATTAACACCATATTAAGTTCCAAGCTTTACAGTAACCCTAGCATCTGATAGTACAGCTCTCTAGCTTTCTTCTCTGTGCGTATCAATTTAGAGCATCTGGACCCTTTATTCTTCTTTATGAGTTTGAGTCAGTTTTCAAAGCACTGAAAGATGAGTCAGCGGGGGTCTGGGTCACTATGGCAATGGTTCTACAGAGGCACCTACAACCTTTAATTCAGTAATGTCAGGTGTTTCTCTCTTTAGATTTCCTTTAATCAGCAATATTTTCAGCATAGATATCTTTCATGAATGTTGACAAATTTATTTTTAAGTATTGATTTAAAAGTACTATTTTTATTTGTTTGTTTCTGTACATAACATTTATAAATTGTCCTATATTAAATTTGTATTCTACAACTTTTATGAATGTATTGATTACTTCTAGAGTTAAAGACTTCTAATTTTCTATTAATGTTTCTATTAGCGTATCTTCATTATATATAGAAGCTTTCATTATGACATTTTCACACATGCACATAGTGTAGTTTGATAATGTGAAACTCCCACGGCACTCTCTTGTTCCCCTCACTTACTCACACTCCCTTCCTTTTTTTCAGAGATTCTGCTTTCTTCCTGCTTCCTTCCTTTTCTGTGACCTAATTTTTAATTTAGTACCTTGTTTAATTTAGTACCTTGCAGGAACACATATTAAGGAGCATGGCAACTTAATAGCAGTTAAACAACTGGACTTGCTCTAACCTTTAAAGAAACTGTTTTGTCAGCAAGTAAAAATCACTTGGATATTTCTTTCAAACTTAAGTTATTTTCCTGTAACTGGCTAGGACCTCCAATATAATTTTTAACAAAAATAATTTGAAAATGTATTCATCCCTTATTCCTTGACCTTAAATAAGACCCAAACATATATGCGGCACTGTTTGTTCTGATTGTAGATAGGTGTATTCCATCACACTGAGAAAGGATTCTCCTGGTCATTTTACTGAGAGCTTAATTTTAAACATGGATGCATGTTGCAAGTAATCAAATGCTTTTCTGAACTTATTGGCAAATCATATGAATGTTATCTCTTATCCTGTCATTGTGACAAGAACATCAGTAGTTAAAAGAAATGCCATTAATCTTAAACTTAGCTACAATGGGTAATCTCTTTAATATATTTCTACAATTTACTTTGCTAATATTTTGGGTGGACATCTGAGTTTCTCTTCACGGGGATCTTGTTGGTCATCTTTCACAGGGTGTGTTATTAAGGGCTAGGAAGACTTACCCTTGTGGTGGTTTTTTTTTTAATTTTATTTTTCTCATTAGTTACATTTTGTTAATTCTGTATCCCAGCTGTATCCCTCATTCCCTCCCCAATCCCACCCTCCCTCCCTCATCTCCTCCCTGCCCCTTTCCAAGTCCACTGATAGGGGAGGACCTCCT